>CAUYQV010045875.1:0-74002 GCA_963574575.1 Galagoides demidoff
CAGGTGAGTTGGAGAAGGCTCATTACTGCCGACTCCCTCAGCTTGTTTTTCTTGCCCCATCTGGTTGTGCTGGGCACAGCTGACTGGCCGCTGGGATATTGAAAGCTCCTTTGTCTGGCAACGTTCTATAACTTAACGTGAGAACGTGGGCATTTGATTCCAAACCAATATTGATTTGGGTGAGTCTCTCTTTCTCTCTCTTTTCTTTCTTTCTTTCTTTCTTTCTTTCTTTCTTTCTTTCTTTCTTTCTTTCTTTCTTTCTTTCTTTCTTTTTTTCTCTTTCTTTCTTTCTTTCTTTCTTTCTTTCTTTCTTTCTTTCTTTCTTTCTTTCTTTTTTCTCTTTCTTTCTTTCTTTCTTTCTTTCTTTCTTTCTTTCTTTCTTTCTTTCTTTCTTTCTTTCTTTTCTTTCTTTCTTTCTTCTACACAGTCTCACTCTGTCATTCTGGGTAGAATGCCACAGTATCATAGCTCAAGCAATCCTCCCATCTCCGTCTCCCGAGTAGCTGGAATTACAAGCACCCACCATAATGCCTGGCTAGTTTTCACTATTTTTAGTAGAAATGAGGTCTCATTCTTGCTCAGGCTGGTCTCAAACTTCTGATCTCAGGCAACCCTCCTGCCTCAGCCTCCCAGAGTGCTAGGACCCCTCTTACCAATTTTTGACTCAAGTCCACACACTCAAAGAACATCTACTTCATTCTTTTTCTTCTTTGATTTTGTTGAGATTTTTTTTTTTTTTGTCCAGAATATGACCTATGTTCTACACACTCTTGAAAAGGATGTGTATTCTGCATTTTTTAGTGGAGGGTTAGATATCTATTTGTCTCAGGAATGCCATTTTGTTGAAACTTTCTATGCATTTGTGCTTTTTACTTTGTTTTGTTTTGTTGAGTTTGGTTTGGTTTGGTGTTGGATTTGCTTTTTGATCTTCTTTTCTGCTAGTTACTGAAGGATGTATTAAAATTTCTATGATTATGATTGTAATTTTTGTCTATTCTTTTTTTTTTGCTTGCTTTATATAGATCATTGCTTTATATATTTTGATAGGGTTTCATTAAATGCTTATTTAAAATGCGACACCTTCTATATTCTGGGTGGTCCTGTTATCATTATGAAATGTATTTTTTTTTAATCTCAAGTAGTGCCTCTTGCTCTGAAGTCTCTGCTGTCAAACCTCTGCATTAGTATTTTCATGATACAGTTACTCTCAAATAATATCTTAATTAATATGCATCTTAGTAAGCAGAAAACAGTTTTTTAAATCAGTTTTCAGAGTATTTTATTTGGCACATTTATTCCATTTACAACTGCTCATATTACTGACAACTAATATTACCATTGCTGATATGCTTGGGTTCAAATCTACCATATCGCTATATTTTAGGTTCACTTCATGTGTCTCTGCTCCTTCTTTTTCCTTGTATTCTTTTGTATTATTCAAGACCTTTTTATTATTCCATTTCTTCCCCTCAGTGGCTTTTGGTCTTCCCTTCTTTCACTCTTCTTTTAGTGGTAACTAACTCTAGCGATTGCAATGAGCATTCTTGACTCGAATGTGCCATAAACTAATCCCTTCACCAGAGCTGGTGGGGAAACCTCAGCATACTGTTGCTCCTCTCCTCTGCCCTTCCACCGAATGTGCTGTTATTGTCATGTGTTTAAATTCTACATATTTGAAAGCCTATAATGCAATATTATTGTTTTATACATTCACTCTTCATTTGGATTCACCAATATATTTTTCCTTCTGCTGTGCATGATTCCTTCAGCATTATTTTTTTTTGACCTGGGATCAAAAAAATTTTTTTGACCATTATTTTTTTTCTCCCCTCCCCCATAAAGAACATTCTTTACTACTTATTTTGGTTGAATCTTATTGATAAAACTTTTGGCTTTTTCCAAAAACTATATCCTTGCTAAACAAGTCTCCTTCTGTGGGCGTTCCTGTCCTGAGAGTTTTTCCACTTTCTCTCTCTTTTCTATTCAGGGGTCCCCTAAATATTTCTAACATATGAATTTTTGGGCTATGAATTTTCTAAGCAATGCTTTAGATATATTCCAGAAGTTTTGCTATGTCATATGCTTATTATCTTTCAATTCAAATAATTTTCTTGTTTTTGTTGTAATTTCTTCTTTGATCTATAAATTATTTAGAAATACACTGTTACATTTGCAGGCTGCTAGAGGTTTTTAAATTATGTCTCTATTATAATTATTTACTGTGACCAAAGAACAGATTTAGCCATTTCCATATTTGTAATTTTTTGAAGTTTTACTCCTTTTTTAATTTTTTAAAAATGTTTTTATTTGTCCTCATTTTCTTCATTTTGAAGAATATTTTGCTGGCTATGAAATTCTAGGTAGTTAACACATAGAAATTTTCTTTCAGTTCTCTAAAGAATCAAAGCTGGGCTTCTGAATCTGATCTATTTTTACTTCACTTTTTCTTTTCTTATGACAGGGTCCTTCATGGTCTCACTTGGGAAATTTACTACAGGCCTCTCCTTGGCAGGCAGTGAACGTCAATTCTTGGCCCCCTGGCAGAAGCAAAGAGAATCCCTTTTCCCCAGTGACACTGAGAGCCACGGCCTTTCACCTCCTTTCTCACCCTCAGTCCCCTCCTGCCCTCCCTGCCCCTCTAGGTCTTGCTTGCTCGAGTCTGGCAGGACAGAGCTGAGATTGCTGCACTGCTGCACACCAGACCCATGGTGAGGGTCCCTCACCATGATGTCTCTCCCAGGGGCAGCAAGGAGTGTCTGTAGCCCAAGTCCTCACTGTGGAGACATGGCCAGTTGGGGATTTCAGCCTGAAGGAGCAGGTAGGGACATGCTGTGCTGAGCTGCTGCTCCTGGCAAAGTTTTTTTCTGAATCAATCAATCAGGCTCCTCAGGACAGGATCATGTAACTACCCCCTGGAGAGTCACAGGCAAAGCAGAGAGCTGCTTGGTCAAGGCTCTTGGGCTTCTGCTGGAGCCCCTGGAGGTATAACCTGGGACAGCTTCACTGTCAAAGGTGTAAAACTAGAAGCTCAGGACTGTGCAGACATTCACACACCTGTGTTCACAGAGGCACTGCTTGCAATAGCCAAGAGGTGGCAGCAGCCCCATGTCCACAGATGAATGAGTGATAAGTGCAATGAGGCATTTCCATTCAGTGGGATATCGTTCAGTCTTAAAAAGGAAAGGAATCATGCCACACTCAACAACATGGATGAAACTTGAAGATGTTGTACTAAGTGAAATAAGCCAGTCACAATATTCTGCTTATATTAGGTATACAGAGGAGTCAAATTCACCAAGACAGAAAGCAGAACAGAGGTTGCCAGGGGCTGGAGGGAGAAAGGAACTAGATGTTGTTGTTATTTAATGGGTACAGAGTTTCATGTTCCAGAGTGCTGGCCATCACACTGTGTACCCATAGGTGAAGAGTTTCAGGATGAAGAGGGTCTGGATCTGGATGGTGCTGACGGCTGCACAGTGAGGTAAGTGTGTGCAACGCCTCTGAACTGCATATTTAGAAATGACTAATGTGGGGTGGCACCTGTGGCTCAGTGAGTAGGGCGTCGGCCCCATATACTGAGGGTGGAGGGTTCAAACCCGGCCCCAGCCAAACTGCAACAAAAAAACTGGGTGTTGTGGTGGGCGCCTGTAGTCCCAGATACTTGGGAGGCTGAGGCAAGAGAATCATCTAAGGCCAAGAGCTGGAGGTTGCTGTGAGCTGTAACACCACAGCACTCTACCGAGGGCAACAAAGTGAGACTCTGTCTCTAAAAAAAAGAAATGACTAATGTGGCAAATTTTATGTTACATATGCTTTATTATAATAAAAAATCAGGAATTTGGGAAGAAAATTCATAATCACCAAAGAGAGAAGTTTCTGGTTTGAAGACACATTTTCCCTGTAATGTTCTCTGGTGCCCAGTCTGGCAGTGGAGTGGGAACAGAAGGAAAGAGTTCACTTTTCCCACAGACAAATCCCCGACTCCTGACCTGCTTGGACCCCTGACCTCCCAGCTGGCCAGGGGCTGCTGCATCTTTCTGGGACCTTTGTGTCTCCCAAGAGCACCAGGAGTGAGATCAGCTTCTCTGGGAGTGGTGCCTCTCCTGCTGGGCTCTTGCAGAGTTCAGTGGTCTTAGAACATCTTTGCTCAGGTGTCCAATTCTTGTGTCTTATTTGAGATTGGTCATTCCCAGGGAACCACTGAAACCCAGAAGAACTTAGCAGAGTTATTGTCTGGCAGTGGAATATTTCATCCTTTCAAGAGCTCTGAAGAGTAGGTCTGGATTTTTTATTTTATACAAACAAATGAAAAATGGGTTTCTTCAATCATTCTTCCATAAATCAGAGCCAGGATCAAGCATTTTGATCAGTGCAATTATTTCATCATTTCGAAAAATAAGAATTTTTGTTCTTGGCATCTTGCAAAAATACTTCTGTGGGTATCTTAAGGAACATTGCTGGAAGAGTGGGTGGATTCCGGAAAAGACAGAGAGGCTGGCAGAAGCTATTGCAAGGAACCCAGAGTGAGGCGGACGGCCCCATGCCGTGCCTCTGACCTTGGATTTCAGATGATAAACATATTTGCGGTACAGATAGTCTATTCCTTAGCTTTCAGAGGGTCTTATTGTTGCTATTTCTCAGGAAGGGCAAAGGCAGCTGGTAAAGCACTGCTGAACTGAGGTTTCCTTTCCCAAGCTGGACAAGGATTCAGGAGGGAGAAGGAAACCTTCAGAACTCCACAGGGGAGCTGAGCTTGGCCTGTGCCTCAAGCCGGTGGTGGGAGACATGCCCTCACTGAGGTCCACAGGAACTGACTGGGGAGACCTAGGGTGGCTTCAGCCCTGGGACAGCACTTACCATGATGCCACCCTCATGTGTGCATTAGACAAATAAGAACTTAGGGAAATTCCAAAATATGATGATCCTTCAAAAGTGTCAGGGTCATGAATGATCCCAGGTGCATAAGCAGGAAGGGCTGAGGAGCCAGACAGAGGAACAGATGTAGCAGAGGACCCTGTATCCTGTAGTCTGAAAGGGCACTTGGGGACAAAAAGAGGCTCACTGTCCTGGGAGCCCAGTACACATCCTCTGAGGCTCTGCCGAAGGACAGACAGGAGGGATGCTTCTATGCTCATCCCCCAGATTGAACAACTGCACCGCACTGGGGGCACAATGTATCTGTTTGCAGAAATTGCTCAATGACATATTTAGGGATGACAAGGGACCTCATTGTCAGTTTCCTCCCCAATGTTTCAGGTCTCAGGAGTTCAAGACCAGCCTGAGCAAGAGTGGGATCCCTGTCTCTCTATACATACAATTAAAAAAAAGAAAGACGACATGTGGGCCCACATCAATGATGAACACAGAGGAAGAGGTCAAGACTTAGGCTTGTAGGAGGGCTGTGTTCCAACCAGCAAGGGGGTGGGGGTGAGAGCACAGGGCTAAGGGACAGGGAGGACGTGGGGCCCTGCTCCCAGCTCCCTGCTTCCTGCTCTCAGCTCCCTGGCCTCTGCTCATGCTGGCCAGGAAGGTGAGTGGGTGACAGGAAGAGAACCCACAGGACACCGGTGAGACCAGTGGGAGGAGACATCTCAGTCCTCTAGCCAGCTTCTTTGGTGCTGCCCACTTGCCTTATTATCTGGGACCTGAGGGAGCTGGTGAGGTGTGACGGAGGTGAGTAGGCAGAGACAGACTGGATGCTCTCTGAGCTCGGAGATGAATGTGGCCAGATCTGTACGGCAGAAAGTGCACACAGTAGGTGCACATAGTAGGGGTTACAATAGGGGTCATGGTCAAACCCCTGGGGCATTAACAAGAGGAACTCTTTTTGAGCCCCACCCCTCACTCCCACCCTGCCGAGTGCTGGCTGGATGTCTATGTGTATATGCAGCACATAGTGCTCTACAGCAGCTCTACCAGAGAGGTGTGGTGGATGTGTCTGCCGTACTCTGCACTTTCACACACTCGCACACATATGTGCACATGTACACACTCACAATACATATTCACAAAACACACATACATACACATGCACTCACATGCACTTGCCCAGGGGTTAAGCTTTGGTTATCTGTCTGCCTCATCCTCTGTGCCAAGTCAGTGGTCATGAGATGTCACTGCATCATTCTTCAGGACACCTTTCAAAGATCACTGGCATGGAAATGCACAGAGTAGGACTTTGGTTATTTACAGCTGTATCCCTAGGGTCTGATACAAAGTCATTGCTCAAAAATACGTTGAGTGAATAAGTGTATGAACAAGAATGAATGAATGAAGTCCCTTTTCCCCAACCTGCATTCCCAGGCTGCCTGACAGCCCATTCATCCCTGACCCCATCTGGACTCATGTACTATACTAAACCTTCTATGCTGCCCCCTCTGGCCTCTCTGCACAGACAACCAGTTTGGTCATGACTGCAGCTGGCCATGGGTCTGCAGTGGCTCCCAGTGGCCTGGCAGCAAGGAGCAAGCTCTAGAGACAGCCCATATTTGCAGGATCACTTCTACATTGGCTTCCCCAGGTTGTGTTTCTGCCAAAGGTATAAAAATGCCCTTTCTACAAATCCTGCTGGTCTCCCAAATCCTTCAAAGCATCTCAAATGCATTTAGACTATTTAGTGGATGATCTAAACCAGAAAGTGGAAAATAAAATTTCATAAATATTGTTCAGATCATTTCACAATAATCTCACCATGTATTAAGCAGTTACTGTGTCAGATTCTGTTTTGATTTGCAGTAGAGTGTGGCTGTGACCATTAGAGACCAAAAATATGGCGGTTTAAACACATGAGAGTTTATCTCCTTCTATAAAAGAAGTTGGGGTGGTAGTATAGGGCTGGCATTGTTACTCCAAAAATTGACAAAGGCACAAAGACACCAGGCTCCTTTCACTTTCAGTTTCCCCTCCTCAGAGTTGGCTTCCATCCTCCACATTACCTCAGGTTCCAACTGAACAGCTGGAGCTCCAGCCATCATGGCATCATTCCCAACTGCAGGTAAGGTAAAAGTGACTCCTCTCACCTGAGTTAGCTCTTTACAGGGTAAATTCCTATAGGTCTCAATCAATAATTTTACCTTTCTCTTGGTCATTGGGCACTTGCAACTGCAAGGGAGGCTGGGAAATGCAGACTTTATTATGAGCAGTCCCATACCCCTGCCCCCCCAAAATGCAGTTCTATAACTGAAGAGGAAGAGACTGTGCAGTTGTTTTCATTGGTTCTTAAGTATCAAAGCAACCCACCAAGAAGAGCATTGATATCCCACTTACAGCTGACTGAGTGTGCCTGGGGGTGTGGCCATGAAGGTTTTACCCTGGGCCTGGCTGATGCCCAGGGCCTCATTTTCTTCCATTTTATTATCCTGCTCCTGGACAAATCTAGGCACTCCTGGAAGCCTAGACAGGCCCCTCCATAGTGCTTTTTGCTACAGTGATGCCAGCACCCTCCGCCAACCTCCACTGGGCTCCAAATAGTGACCCTCAACCCAATGCAGTTTGTCCTGGGGTACTGCCCCCCTTTCCTGTCCTCTCTGTTCTTTGTGAGTGCTTGACTGGGAAGAAAGGAAGAAGGTCTCCCCTAAAATGATTTCAAAGGGGATGGAGGTTTGAGGGTACAACTGCCGGGTCCCTTGCCATTCCTGTAGGGAGGGACTGTCACCGAAAGAAAGGAGTTCTAGTAAGGCAGTAGTGACCTGTGGCCTAAGCAAGCCCTTTTGGTTACAACTCTGCTGCCCTTTGTGTTTAATTAATACAAAAAACTCTGCCCCTGTGAAGGTGGGAGTGGGGTATCTGTGTGTCTGTGTATGTGGTGTTGGTGTGTGAGATGAGTGTGTGTTGTATATGAGTACGGGTGTGTGGGTATGCAGGTGTGCATGTCATGTGGAGGTGTGTGTGTTTTGATGTGAGTGTGGGTATGTAGGCGTCTGTGGGGGGTGTTAGGAGGGGCCCTACTTCATCATCACTACTTCTCCTGGAAGGCATGCGGGCCCAGCTGACCATTGATGGCAACACTCAGCTGTCCTGCCTTCAGGGAGTACCTGAGCTCACTGCAACCAAGGAGCCAACACCCCACAGCTTTTCCTTGCACCTTTCCAAATCACACCAGGAAAGGCTTCCTAGTGATAGCATGTGACATGGTCACCTCACTGAGTGGCACCAGGCTTGAGTGCCACCTTCTCCAACTGTGGCTTCTTCCTTCTCCACTTGCACTCTAAGCCAGCTCCTCCCGTAGGTCTTGCCCTGGGAGAGCAGAGTGACAGCTGGAAGGCTCTTGGATGCCTCACACCTGCAGACAGAGCCTCCACCCCTGCTCCTTCTCCACCTCCTCTTCCTCTAAGACAACTACCAGCTGAGCCAGGGCCACTCCAGGATGTGGCACCACTCAGACATCATCTGTGTCAGAGGCAAGGCTCTCACTTTTCTGGGGATCCCCTGCTCCCTTGTCCTTCAGGGGAAGGCAATTTCCCAGAGTGGGTCTTCAGGGCCTGGCAGGGGTGGGGGGCTTCCAGGGAAGACAGCCCCAGAGCCCTGCCCCCCATAGTCCTGCTCCATCCCCAGACTTCCTACAGCCCCTGCTCAGGTGGGCTCAGCAGCCAAAGGCCTGGGACCCACAGAAGGCTATGTTGCTGAGCGATCAGCCCTGGAAAGGAAGGAAATGGGAGGGGGGTGTGTGTGTGTAGGGGAGAGAGAGAGAGAGATGAACTCATATAAAAAGAATGCAAGAAGGTGGGAGAGAGCTTGCCAGATATTGCCAGACATGTAGATAAAGAGGGAGGAGGAGAAGGGCGGCCTTAAATCTGGCCAGGGGAGCATAGCCTTAGTGTGATCCAACAGGTCCTGGGGCACGAGCAGTGGGCTCTTCCTATTTCTCCCCAGCTGAGGGATGATGGTGAGGCCCTGGCAGACCCCACGGCCCCTACTGGCCATCCTGCTGACTCTGGTGGCTCTCACCTACCAAGCAAGGAAGAAAACCTTCATCAGCATCAGCGAGGTGTCCGCAGAGGAAACGAACTCAAAGAACACCTTGCAGTTTGTCGTCGATGAGTACAACAAGGAAAGCAACGATGAGTACAACTTCAGGATCCTCCGAGTCCTGAAGATCCTGACGCAGGTTGGTGTGACCTCCTCTCTCTCCCCTCACCATGTGCCCACGTCAGGGGGTCCCACTGCTGCACGGGGGAAGGACCCACTTCAGGCCCATTTGGCCTCAGTCATTTTGGAGTGGACATGTTAAGAGAAACATAAATTCAGTAGAGTGAATTAATGATGCACTTAAATGAAACCCAGGACAGCAAACTACATCACAAGGGCCAGATCTGCAGGCCTGCTGTAAACAGGTCACTGTGGCCCAGCCGCCCAGGCTGTTTTCGGGCTGCAGTGTCTGAACCGAGTAGTTACAACACAGACCATGTGGCTCACAAAATGGAAAATGTTTACTATCCAGGGATATCTAGTCGTTTTTTTTTCTCTGCCACAAATTGGAAGAATAAGAGTTATCTTGGGCCACACATTAAATATGCAAACACTAACAAAAGCTGATGAACAAAATAAAAGGTCCATGCATGCTTTTGGGATATCGGACACCACAGATAAGCAAAACCATCCTCAAAATATCAGCACACCATAGGCTGGAGACCCCATCCCTTCTCAGAAAAAGTTCACAGATCCCCACCCAGAATCATTGGCATCATTTGTGTTATCCGGGGGGGGGGAGCTCTACCCACGGAAAGATGGTATTTCTGGTGGCTTCTGGTGAATTCTTTTTGAATGACGGAATAAGCCATGGACTCAGAAAGGCTGAGGAGAAGGAGTCCACCTTCTGCTGGGGACTAGGCAGAAGCTACAGGGCAGGGAGAAGAGATTAAGCCGTCTCTCCTTGCTACTTGCTGCCCACAGATAACGGACCACTTGGAGTATCACCTTACTGTGGAAATGTGGCGGACCACCTGCCGGAAGTCAGAGACCACGAACTGTGTCCCCCAGGAAGGGGAGCTTCATAAGGTACTGGGTAGAAGCACTTTATATTGGAGAATTCACTTTTCCATGGGGTTTTTCTGTGATTTTAGGATGAGACAGAGTAGAATTTGGGGGGACATATCCAAACTCACTTGGAAAGAATACACCAATAACACCTCCTTTATCAGGGAGGAGCTGTGAAGGTGGCCCACCATCATATTGCCCCTTCACTGTGGGAAGGACTGTGAGAGGGCTGAGAGGTCCTGAGAGGAGGTGTGCTAGCCAGGCTGCTGGGAGACGCTCCAGGCCAGGTAAGCAGCCAGTTATTGACAGTATTTTAGCAGCTGTGGGACTTGCTGGCACACCGGCTACATATCTGAACATCAGAGTAACAGGGGCGTGCAGCATGCCTTTCACCTAGCAGTGTGTGGCAAGCAGAAGGAGGAAATGGGAAAACAAGATCAGAGATTATCTGGCTGGTGCTGAGGGTGACGTGAGGGGGACTACCTGCGTGTGTGTGATATGCCAGCTACTTTCCCCCTAAAGGCAGCTCTGGCCCCTGAAGGGTCAGCAAACTGAAGTATGCACTGTCAGGGTGAGTCCCACATATGGAGAGACTTTGAAGGTTACAAGTCCTACATGCCCTTCAAATCTCTGGAATTTCCCCAAATGAATTAAAACTACCATGACCGGACAGCCCACCTTGCCCGGAATAGTTTTGATTTATGCCTAACTAAAATTATATTAAGAAGTATAATTATTAACAGAATTCTTTGTTGCTTATAACATGTCCTGGTTTGGTTCGTAAATTAAATGGTCACATACTTACCATTGCGGCTGGGGTTTTCTCAGTACAGAAATGTGTCTATCCATGGCCTTCCTCTTCACTTTCTCCATGGATAATTCTTCAAAATCTAGCAAGGTAGATTTCTTTGGTTTTTCCCTGGATAAAATCATGAAATATACAAAAAGAGTAATTGAAGATTATAGTAAAGTAAAAGTAAATGAATTTTTTTACTTAAGAGATTGAATTGGTGGAGTTGGTATCCTGAATCCCAGTTTAGGGAAATGCAAATACTTAAGCCTCCCACCTACCACCCCAGACTTTCAAATGAAGAGCAGGAAAACAAAATCACATGAAGAAAGAATCAATAACACACCAAGCATGTTTAAAGTATTGATTTTTCATTATGGAAGAAGAAGGAAATAGAAAAAGGCAAATTTAGGAGAGAAGAAAGAGAAAAGAGAGAAACTGCAATGGACAAATGGATAGATGGATAGATGAAGGATGGAGGATAAGAAGCAGAGATGGATGGATGGACTGAAAGGAAAGAATAATAGAGGAAAGGATAGATGAATGGATGGACAAATGGATAGCTAGATACACAGGTGGATGGATGGACAGGTGGACAGGTGGATGGGTGGAAGGATAAATGAATGGACGAATAGATAGCTAGATGCATAGACAGATGGACGGGTGGGTGGATGTTTGGACAGATGGGAGGATAGATGGATAAATGAATTAATAGATGAGTGAACAGCTGGGTAAATAAAGGG
Organism: Galagoides demidoff; assembly: GCA_963574575.1. NCBI lineage: Eukaryota > Metazoa > Chordata > Mammalia > Primates > Galagidae > Galagoides > Galagoides demidoff. Next base: position 11,509 of record CAUYQV010045875.1, read on the forward strand.
AAGGATAAATGTTTGGTTTGAAAGATGGATGGATGGATGGATTGATGGAGCCAACAGAGGCCAGGTAATGAAAGATGTGAAGTAAAAAACAAACCAAAAAACCCAAATGAGTAAAAATGAAGAGGGGGAAGAAAAGGAATTAGTAGTTCTCATGGTGAATATGGGCAGGATTGCCACTTTATTACTACTCTGCAAATATGGCTACAAACAGAAGGACATTTTATGGAGTGATCCTAGCAGTATTACTACTAAGTGTCTGAAATAGAAATAAATATCAATCGGATTGGAGGGGTGGTGAGGTGGTGTCATTTTTCTCATCCTCATGTCTTTTATCCTTTTCAAATTTCACCTTGTGTATTTTTTAATATTTGGGGAGGTATTTTATTTGTTTTAGCAAATCACATGCAACTTCTCAGTGTTTGCTGCACCCTGGTTTGAAAAGTACAAAATCCGGAGCAAAAACTGCAACAACGGCTAGATGCCTGGAGCATACCTGTGTCTAGAGTCCTCTGACGAGCAGTGGCCTCACAGCACACAATAAATGTCGCCAGCCTTGGCTCTCAGGACCATGAGTCTGCTCTTTTATTTTTTTTCCAAATTCCTCAGCTCACGGTAATGTCATCTGAAGGTTGCTAGGCCACAGCAGTTTTGGAGTCCAGATGAAGGGACCTGAATAGTTCCCGCAGCCCCATCCACAGAGCAGGTAGGAGTCTTCAGATTTTTAAATGGGGAAGATGAGAAGGAGAACAAGGAGGAAGGAAGATGCCCAGAGTAAGTGAACAGCCATGAGATATTTGCAAGTAGCGTAAGAGGGTGTCTGGGGGCCCAGGGCAGGGCAACCCCCCTCCTCGCCAAAAGTGAGAAACAAGAAGAAATAATACAAAGAATTAAGATGAGTCCTTGTCACTGAGAAGAGCTAAGCTGAGAGATGTGCCTTACTCTTGTGGGCAAGTGCACTTTCTAATTCCAAACTCGAGAATTAGACTTCCACCTCCTTGCACCAGCAACATGGGACCAGAACAGGTCTGTCCACCACCATCCTTCTCCTGGAGGAGCAAAGAAAAATATGTGCTCACTGTGGGAAGGAGGACTTGAACAATGCCCAGTTTATCCTTCCCAAATAGACCCGTTAATTCCTCCAGGAGAGGAACAACTGAGGAGAGAAGCCAGGAGTTGTAGAGGGGTCTCTTCCAGGCACAGCATGTCAGCAGTAGAGATTAAGTGTCTCTACCCCATGGCTTGACTTAGGATTTCAGACAATGTGGCGGGCTCATCTCCTACATGTGGTGATGTCAGGAAGCCCACTGGGTCACATCCGCCCTCACTCACATCCCCTGGCGGGGGGGGGTATTATACCCAAGACCTTAGGCAAAAGCCTGGGGTTGGGTTTGATACCACTGGCAAATTCTAGGGACCCCACAGAAAGTGCACATACACACACACACACACAAACACACACAGCCTTCATGACCTGAGGGAAGAGGGAGATAAAGCATTTATTCAAAAGTTCTAGTCAGTATTGTCTGAGGGTGGCTTTTCCCTAGTATCTCTGGCCTAGGGTGGCTCCAGGACAGAGCAAGTAGCAGAGAGAAGCCACAGGCAAAGGGGCACCAGTGTGGGTATTTGAAAGTGGAGCTGGTGTGAACGGCAAGAGAAGACCTGAGAATATAGTCAGAGCACTGTGGAGACCCTCCCTGTGCCTGGGAGTCACAAGATGCAGTGTCCACACCGAGTCACCACCAGTTTGAAATAGCTGGGAGCTTTGAACAAACAAATTTTTTTGGTTTTAGTCTCCCTGTCTCAGGCAGGACTTAGGCAGGATTCCCCTCTGCCACAGGTCTGGGGTAATGCTAACCTACAATTTCCTCATCTTTCACTGAGAATAAAATACCTTCTTGGGGTAGTTCTGAAGATTAATGATGATAATGCATAAAACCTGCTTAACTCAGTACCTAACACACAGCAGGTACTCAAACCTTAATAACAAGTAGGAATCCTGGCAGCAGCAGTGATAAAAATATTAGTCAACATTCAACATTCTCTGCTATCTTGGCTATTGTGGCCCTGAGGCAGGGGTTACTGTCCTCTGGGAGAAAGAAAAGAGAAGGTGGAACATTTGTGCCTGTTCATCTCTTGGCTTCAAAACGACAGCATTGTTTATATTCAGAAGTTACAAAGGCAGAACAGAGAAGTCCCCTGCATCCTTCATCCAATTCCCCCTAATGCTTATAATTCCCCCTAATGCTTACATCTTACATCATTATAGAAAAATATCAGAGCCAGGAAAGGGGTGCTGCCACCCAAGCGTGCATGCCATTTAGTTACACGTGTACATACATGTGAGCACCATCACAGTTAAGACTTGGAATTTGTCCATCCCAGAGGTCTCTGCTGCGCTGCTCTTTAGGCTAATCAGGGTCCAGTCCCACCACAGACACGGCTCCTGCTGACCCTTCACATTTGCCAATTATAAAAGTCAGGTGGGTGGAGGGTTGGGGAGAGATCCCCTTTAGTAATTCAAAGCTACACTACAAAGTTTGGTAAAACATTATAAGAAGTGTCAGTGTGAAATTGCATAAGATAAAGACAGGAATTGAACAATTAGAATCTATAAACAAATGACATAAAAAAGTAAGAATGTAGAGTTTGAGCAAGATTTTTATGAATAAGTAATATTAGAAAGGCAAATTAAGTAAAACACAAGACATATTAAAAGGTCTTGAGCAAAAATAGCTAAAGGCTGCACACGGGCACATCCTATTACCAAACAAGTTTGTGCTTAGGCACATACTCCCGTAGAGACATTTGCATGTCCGTGCACATCCACGTCCGTTAGACAGACAGGAGCACACTTACTGTGAATATCATTCTTAAGGCTGAAACTACCCTAAAGTACATTACCAGTACATGGATAAGTAAACCGTGGTATTTACACAGTGGAATTCTACACAAAAATGCAACAGCACCACCAGGATGTTAAATGAAGGAAACTAAGCAGTGATGTTAGAATCTGGACAGGGGTCACCTCTGGAGGCAAGAGATGCCATCTCATGGGGTTGTCAAGAGGACCGATGAGAAAGTGAGCGGGGCAGGCCGGGACCATGTGCCAAGTCAGTTCTCAGCAACCTTAGACCTGCAGCCCTGGGTGCTTTCTGCCCGCCTTCAGGAGAGTTACCAACTGTGACTCTTTTGCTTCCTCCTCTCCTCTCTCAGGCCTTCCTGGCAGGCTCTCTCGTGTGTGCTTATGCCCCTCCCTTGGTGACAGCCTCTCAAGCTGCAGCAGTGTGCCTGTACAGTCAGGGTGCACGCGAGGCACCCTCAGACCCTACCCATGCCCAGGTCGCAGGAGGGGAGAGATCACAGGTCTCATTTCACCAGCAGGAAGAACATGGGAGGCCCAGTGACTCCCAGGGAGGGAGGAATTCACAAGACCAGCATAGGCTGGGGTCTGGGGACTTGTGGGTAGACAGCTCCCTATGCTGATGGAAAACTTTCCCTGTGCAGTAGGAGGGCTCAGTGTGGCTCCGTCTGTGCCAGTCACAGGCTGGTGCTGAACACCTGTCCCCTGCTAGGAGTCTGCCATTTTGGCAGGTACCGGGCAGAGCCTGCCTACATGACCAACCCCCAGTAGAGCCCTGAGCGCTGAGTCCTAACAAGGCTGACGTGTCCTCACAGCTCTCTGTAGGGAATTAGCACATGTCCTCACGGCTCTCTGTAGGGAATTAGCATGCCCTGTGTGGCAGCACCAGGAGGGGACTCCAGAAGCTCCCCTAATTTTCTCTGCACTTCGTTTGTGTATCTTTTGCCTTTGCTGAGTTTCTTTACATCCTTTCACCATAATAAGCCGTGAATGCATCCTGAGCCTTGTGAGTCCTCCTAGTGGAGCCTGGGAACTTCAGACACAATGTTGTACATGTGGGAAGAAGAAACAAGGCCCCCTGCACTGGGGCCAGAGGTTAGGGATGTGCCTGAATCCAGAAAAGGTGGGCAGAGCTGGGCTGAGGCACAAAGGATGATGAAGTTTCCCCAAAGTTCTTCAACATTCTGTCCAAATAGCACAAGCTCTTAAAGACCACTGAAGGTGTATGTGAATGAGTGTGTGAGTAGGTGGGTCAGTGTGCAAAGGTGTGTTAGTGTGTGTGCATATGAATGGGAACGTGTGAGTGTGTGTGCAAGGTGGTGTTGTGTGGATGCTGCTGTTGTGTGGCCGTGAAGGTTGGGAGAATGTGTGTGCCTGTGTGTTTAGCAAGACCCCAATGAGGGAGACAAGTTTCTTTATAATTGTTTAACAGCCAGCACACAGGGCACCCATCAGAGGCCCATCAAGGGTCCCTGCACGAGGGCTCAGTCCTCCCGGCAAGAATTGTTCCAAAGCTCATAGTAGCTTATCCAGGGCACGGTATATATCCAAGACTGACAAATCAAATTCTGCAAAGGGAAGAAGAAAGAAAAGAGACAATCAGCTTTTGGTGAAATAGGTATGTGTGTGTATATACACACACACACACACACACATATATATATATATATATATTTTTTTTTTGAGACAGTTTCACTATGTGCCCTCAGTAGAGTGCCATGGTGTCACAGCTCACAGTGACCTCCAAGTCTTGGGCTCAAGCAATTCTCTTGCCTCAGCCTCCCAAGTAGGTGGGACTATAAGCACCTGCCTGGCTATTTTTTTGTTGCAGTTGTCATTGTTGTTTAGCTGGCCCAGGCCAGTTTTGAACTGACCAGCCTCAGTGTATGTGGCCAGAGCCATAACCACTGTGCTACAGGCGCTGAGCTGCTTCTGGTGAAATATTTTTAAAGGCTGCTGCTTCTCAGGCCTGTTCTGGGAATCTGGGGCCATTGCCATGGCTGCTTACTGACATAGGTGGAGCTGCCCACAGACACACTCAAGGGCTAGGGGAGGGAAGCCAGAAAAAGAAGGACACCCTGGGATCGCCCTGCCCAGCAGGTGCCCCTTGAGCTCTCAGCATAGCAGGGCCCTGGGATGAAGGCCTGGTGAGACAGCAACATCATCCCCCGCTCCCCACACCTACACTCAGGCATACAGAGGGACCCTGCATGTGCCAGCTTGCAGGGGGTGCCATCAAGAGACCAGGAAAAACAGAAAAAGACAAGGAAAAAGTTGGACAATCCTCAGAGAACTGGAGAGTGAGAGCCAAGACCAGAACAAGAATGAAGAAATTCTACTCTCACCCAGAAGGCCCCAGCTGGGCAGGAGAGGCGTCCAGGAGGTAGAGCCTGATCAGGGCTGTGCCAGCACAGGCTGGCAGGACTGTCCAATTAAAGGCCTCCCTCCCTCTTCAGGTACCCTGGGAGGTGTCAGGCAGCCCTGGGGCTGGACCTGAGCTGGCCCCTGCCACACGGACACAAAAACTGCCCATGTCCAGTTAGTGCCTCCCCCAGTGCTCACTCTCCCTGGTCTGGTCAGAAGCCCCACTGCCACGTACCTTTTTCAGCGTCTCACTCTGCAGGGGGCAGGAATAATAGATCGTGTCATTCTTCTTGCATTTTGTCCGGCCAATCTTCACTGTGACTATATACTCCACTCCTGTTGTCAGCTGCCAAGAAACAATCGTGCTGTTAGTTGCAGCTCCAAGCATCAGTGGCTGGCCTCTCCTAAAGAAGGTGGCAGTGAGAGTAAAGTCCCCAGAGCCACAGACCTTGTTCACTTTCTTGTCCAGCTGGAGGGGACATGATGGCACCTAAGGCCGCTGAGCCCCAGGCTCCCACATCTACTTTTGGGACTGTGTGCAGCAGCTGCAGACAACTCCCCACCTGTCTTCCTCCACCCTAAGGACAGGGAGGGCTGCTATGCTGGGTTGCCCAACTCCACAGAGCATTGCCATGCCCCTCATGGTGCAGACACCAGCATCTTATCCTTGCCAGCCCAGGCCCTCAGGCGTCTCCTCCCTCTCTGCCCTCCTTCCTGACTAACCTCCAGGAATACAGTTTAGTAATGCAGCTACAACCTAGGTTTGGGAATCAAATTGATTTGGGGCGTGCATTCCCATTTACTGATGCAGTGGCTATGGGCAAGTTGCTTAGCAGCCTCCATCCCTTTTTTCACTTACATAATTATTTTAATAATTAGAAATTGGTACTGTCTTAGCAAAGTAGCAGAAACATTACTTGGAAGCAGCTATGGAGTTAGGAGAGCAACAGACCAGAAACCAGAGAATTACACTGGGAATATGGCTGTATTCACGGGAGACTCTGTCCCCTGGGATGAGTCCCTCCCCCTCCTTGAATCTCACGTTCCTCATCTAGCCAATGGCAAAAAATAATTCTGATTTCCTCCCAGGGCATATGAGAATGAAGGGGACCTGGTGGATACATTAGCCATAGAGGACACATGCCAGACCTTTCCTGGGGTTGTGACCTGTCTTCCTTTGGTCCAGATCAAGTATGAGGCTGTGCATGCTTGGGAGGCAGAAGCCTGGGAAACCCTAGCAGGTAGTTATGGGGATTACTGCTCCCTGTCAGGAGCTGAGCTGGACTCCCCCAAATAAACATGTGGACTAGACAATCCACCCTGGTGAAGTGAGAAGCTCCTGGAAGGCCCTGCTGCTTTGCCCAGACGTCAGCAGGGGAGCCATATGAGATGGCTTGGTCCTCTGTGCAGTGGTGACAGAGGCAGGAATGCTCATGCCGCTCCTTGGAGGAAGATGCTCTTCGAAAACTTTAGGGCAGGACCACAGGGAAAACAGGCCTGAGGGCAGTCCTGGGACCCTGACCTTGCTGCAGCATAAAAAACTAACACATTGGTCACAGATTTAAACTAACATCCTGGTATGCAATGTACTTTCTTATTCATTATTAGACTTGATTGCTAAATTCTAAGAGTCATAGTAACAGCAAGTATTTTTACAAATGATACCAGAGGTCAGGGCCACTAAGTACATCCCTCCTGTTCTGTCTCACTTTGCAGGGGAGGAAGCAGAGACCTAGCTGGTCTAGATGTCACTGGACCAAGAGCCCAGGCACAGGAAGCCCCCAGCCCTACCTCCTGTACCCGTCTGTGAGGTGTTTGCACAGACACAATTAAGTCTGGTCATGGTGGTACCCAGAGACTCCTGCCAAAATCACCCCAGATGACAAGGGGTAGGCTCTCTCTGTCCATTAATCAACATGAATGATGTTAAGAGTTTGCTTAAAAACTATTCTTTAACAGCTAACCATTAATGATAATGGGTTGACTTCACAAGTCAAGCTTCCTTAGAGTGTCAGACTTGCCCCTGGGAAACTGAACCAAGGCAAGTCAGATGAGCCACACTGTTGTCTTGCAGTGAAAGTGTCTTCCTGACCCCAGAGCCTTGGGACGCCCAGGTTCTGCCAGGTAGCCTGTGTGTCAGACGCTGCCCACGTGCACTCCCCATGTGCCCTCCTCATTTGCCTATTTCCTTTTGTCTGCTTAGGGACCTCTTGCCCTGGCTAACTACTTGTTCCCAAATCCAGCCAGTTGAACCAAGTGTAAGACATGGTATTTTCTCTGCCTTAACATATACATTCAGCCCTTGGAATCTGCAGGTTTCACATTGTGAATCCAACCAACAGTAGATTGAAAACGTTCAGGAAAAAAATGGATGGTTGTGTCTGCACTGAGCACATTCAGTCTTCTGATCTTACCATTATTTCCTATGAAAAACTACCCATATAGCATTTATATTGCACCAGGGATGATCTAGGGGATACGTGTCTGTGGATTTGGAATGCAGGGTCCTGGAACCAGTTTCCTCCAGACACAGAGGAATAACTGTATAACTTACTGTCTGAGGGAAGGAGGTTGGATCAATAAAAGTGGCTGTCAAACAACTTTCTTTCCTCTGTCATCCTTCAATTGACATATTTCAGAGAAATTTTCTATGTAAAACAAAAGATGAGGTGATCTGGTTGAAGTCTATACTTCACTCCTTCCAGGACCACCCCATCCAAAACAACAGAACCCCTCTGTGTAATTTTGAGTTTTTATAGAACATGAGAATCCAGTCTTAGGTTTTACAACCATGGACATTGAAACAATATTGTTGGTGGGGGCAACCCACACAGAGTGTTCACATTTTGCTAAATAAGACCTCTAGAGAAAACTAAGTCGCTTCTGTGTGCTGTCACTCTGGTAGCCTCAGCATCAGAACAAAAGGCAGTTCTTCCCAGCAAGAGTAGCTGAGAACCTCAACAGACATCTTTCTCTGTGGAAGTATGGGTTAGGAAACTCTGGAACCTGAACAGCTCTAAAATGCACCCATTCCCCATGAATCTGCTCCCCCCTTGGAGTTGCCATTGATTGGTTTTCCGGGGAGCCACATGGAAGCCCCATGTGCTCAGATGGGCAAGAATGGGAGCATCCTGCTCAGAGAAAGCCACAAACCTGCGTCTTGCTGTGGACAAGCTCTTGGACGCGGAATAAGTAGGTGTCGTTGCTGGCATTGTTGTAGGATTGAATAAAGAAGTCAAGCGTGGGGTCTATGTTCTGCTTGCTCATGGGTACGTCCTTGAAGCCCTCCCACCTTTGGAATTTATACAACTTGACCTCCAGGACCAGGGCAACCAGCAGCACCAGGAGGCTTCTCCAGCACGCAACCCCCATCTCTGCAGCCTCAGGAGCCTCCTGCCCCGCTGTGACTTCCAGGCTGGGGTGGCCAGGCAGCTGCTCACTTCTCTTCCACAGAGGCTCTTGTGAACGCAGGCTTTCCAGGGAGACAGCTCACCTACATTTAACAGAGACTGAGACCTGAACTTTATCCTTCAGAACCCTGACCCTGACCAAAACCCCTCTAGGGGCCGCCCATCCTGTGTGTTTTCTAGCCGTTCTGACCCCGTTGGATCCTTCAGTGATCCAGGCTAGAGGAACTTCTCACTGGCAAGGTGTGCTAATCTCTCTTCCTCCCTTCACCCCTAGCAGGGAGGGAAGGAAGCCCCCAGAACAGCCCCATCAGTGCTCTGCAGTGAGAGCTGGAGTCCTGGACAGAGGGGGTCCATCTGTGGGAAGGAGAAGAAGGTGATATTTGAACTGAAATCTGAGCCTTCTGTAATAAGGAACAAGGGATGGTACACTCTACTTGCCTACCTTGGGTTCCAGCTGTCCTACCAGGCCATAGACTGTTCTCTGTGCTTCCTCTAGAGACAGGTTCTCCTTACTCACCTGCTACCCACTCACCACTGCAACCACTTGCTGGATCCACTGCACCTGAAGGCCCTGCACTAGCTTTTGCTATCTTGTTGTGACCCCATGGGAGCTTTGTGAGGTAATCCAGCCTCCCCATGAGGGAGGAGTGAGCTGTGGGCCTTATTCAGCAATTCACCCTGCAGACCCCTGAGAGTGAGGTATCACCTGCACACAGAAGTACCTGAGAGTACCCAATATTTAAAACACTTGTAAGGTGAGATCCAGCAGGGAGTCCTACCAGAAAAAATAATATTAATCAGATAATTAATTAAATGTAAATAAAATCTGTGGAATAGTTAATAATATTATACAGATGTTAACTTCCCAAGTTTTTGGCATTGTATTGGGATGTTAACATTTGGGGGGGTGGGATGGAGGACATAAGAGAATGCTTTTTGCTATTTTCACAACCTTTTTGTAGGTCTAAAATTATTTCAAAATAAAGATTAAAATGTCCAAAACCAAATAAATAGTTTAGTTTAAATAAATAAACTAGTCTGTGAGAAGTGGCATGCTATGGCTGTGGAAATCAGCTGTCCTGGGGTAGTGTCCTTTGCTGGTGACTCTGGGACAGTTACTTAGTCTCCCTCAGCCTCATTCTCTTCACCTTCTGCCCCAGGACTGACCATACTCCATCATGGCAACCTAGAACCAGTCACAACATTCTCCCCTGACCTTAGAGCCTGCCTTACTAGGGCTTGTGGTGGTGACGACTATGAATCCCTATAGTCTGAGCTGCAACGTGTCATTATAAAACCTATAAGTAAGTGCGGCAGAGCTGGGATGCTAGGTCACTGGCCCTGGCCCTTGAAACTGCCAGGACATGGACCACTGTACAAGCTTGCTCACGGTATGGCTCCCCATAGGTGCCGGGGAGCCTGTTGTCTCAGTCAGGGATAGCTCCCCATCAGGAGAAGCCTGTTGTCTCAGTCAGGTCAGAGGTGCCGGGGTGCCTCAAAGGTGCAACAGTCAGTCCTTTTTTTTTTTTTTTTTTGCAGTTTTTGGCTGGGGCTAGGTTTGAACCCGCCACCTCCGGCATATGGGGCCAGCATCCTAGTCCTTTGAGCCACAGGCGCTGCCCAGCAGTCAGTCTTAGTAGGAGCCTCAGCTAACTTCTCCTGTGGCTATTTATACAAGTGATCCCATGGCTATTTACACCATAGGTGTGGAGACTGCCAAGCAATGATGTATGTGCTCCTGTGCCTTCGTGCTTTTTAACAAGAGACCACTCCATTCCCCATTCCCTTGTTCCCAAGGTGTTTCTTTTCAGGTGTCTGCACTAGCTTTTGCTATCTTGTTGTGCTCTACATTTGTCCTACATAAGTGTTCTGAGTAACAAAGTGAGTTTGCTCAGACCTGCACTGAGCAAACTGAGTCTCAGCCTGCCCTGGAAATCTGGATACACCTGTCAGACAGAGGGCCTTAGCAAAGAAAAGTAATGTTTGGTGGTCAGACTAGAAAACCCATGATCAGAGGTAAAAGCATAAAAAAATTTTGCTTAATAAATATGGGATTGGCTGGGTGTGGTAGCTCATGCCTGAGGCAGGTGGACCATTTGTGCTCAGGTGTTTGAGACTAGCCTGACCAAAAACAAAACCTCATCTCTACTAAAATAGAAAAAGTACTGGGCATTGTGGCAGGCACCTATAATCCCAGCTACTCAGGAGGCTAAGGCAGGAGGATTTCTTGAACCCAGGAGTCTGAGGTTGCTGTGAGCTCTGACATCATGGCACTCTACCCAGAGTGAAACTCTGTCTCAAAAAAAAAAAAAAAAGAAAAAGAAAAAAGATAGAAAGAAATATAGGAATTGATTATGTCATTGAAAACATGAAAAGGACAGTGTCACTGCTAATGCCCACTGAAGAAAAGGGTACATCACAGAACAAGATAAGAAGGGCATGCTAGGCCCTTCCAGCATTCTCTGGCTTGTGGCAGGAGAACTCCCATCTCCACCTTAAGTGGCAACAGTGGAAACAGAGATGAGTTCTGCTGTCATAAGCCAAAGAATGCCACTAGCCTTCTATTTCCTTATATAAACATAGCATAAGGAGGAAACAGGATTCCAGTAAGGTCCACAGTACGTGTGCAAGGGGAAAACCATAGAATAAAGAAGAAATCACTGGCCTGGTTATAGCCATGGGTTAAGGGGAAAATAGGACACAATTTAAGCTCCATAAAATAAGGGGAGGACAAGGGACCTTTATGTGTCCATGGAATAAGGGGAACACCTGGGCAAATCCATGTAATACAGTGAAAACAAGAGGCCTAGTTACATCCATGAAATAAGAGGAAAATATCGAGCCTGATATTGTGCCTCCTCCCAGGCAAGGGAGAGAATATTAAGCTTGATTATTTCCACACAATGAAGAGAAAATATAGTGCCTGGTCATGCCCATGGAACAAGGAGTAAAGAAGGACCTGTTTATTTTTATGTCATGATAGGAAAATAGGGCTCTTGATGTGGCCATGACAGGAAACCTAAAGACTGGCCCTGTTCAGGGAATGAAATGAACTCAAGGTGTTTGAGAATAAACACCATGGAATAAAATGAAATTAAGGGACTTGGCTATGTCCTTGGAAAAGGGGGAAATAGGTCCTGTTCATGTCATAAAAATAGGGCATGATATAGATGCCTCTTTTATCCACAGGATATAGGGAAAGTGGGGCTTGGGTGTGACTGGAAGGACGGGGTGCTGTCTGTGCCCATGTAATAAGGTGCTTGCTTGCAGGGGCCCTGGTCTTGCCCATGTGTCATGAGCAAAATCCTAGCTGCATATATGAGTAGGGGGGGATAAGGTACCTGGATACGTACGCACAGGAAGAGGAAAATATTAAGACTGATAATGTCCACAGAATAGGGAAGTATGAGGTCTGAGTGTTTCTGTGGAATAACATGAAACAGAAGCCCTAGAAGACCGGAAATAAGAAGAAAACTGGGGCCCTGACAAGTAAAGAATGACAAAAACAAATAAATAAAAGCTCTGATCATGTCAAGTTATGAAAGAGAAGCAGGATAGCCTTAATGTGCACAGACCAAAGGCAAAAATTGGAGCCTGCTTAAGTCTATGGAATAAAGACGAAAGGGGGGCTGATTATATCCATTTAACAGGGGGAGACAGAGCTACTGGTCATGTCCATGGACTAGGGTAAAGTAGGGTCTCTAGACAGTCCCATGGAAAGGGGGAAATAGGGAACCTTGTTATGTCCATGAAATAACAGAAATCAAGGCTCTAGATTAATCCATGGCCCTGGTTATGTCTACAGAATAAGGGGAAGTTGAGACCTATCTTGCCTGGGTATTACCAAGGAATAAAAGGAGCCTGAATATTTCCATGGAATAAGGGTAAATTAGAATTGCTGGATATGTTCATGGAAAATTTGAAAAATGGGAGTGCTGTTCTTGTTGATAAAAGAAGGGTGACATATGAGCCCTGGTTCTATCTTGGAACAACAGGAAATATGAAGCCTGCTATGTCCATGGAATATGGAGGAGCAGGAAGGACTGCGAAGGGGCATGAAGAAGCTTCAGGTGATAGATACGCTCATTGTGGAGACCCTAAGGGTGACGAGGCCATGGGTGCATGCGTACACATGCAAAACTCATCCAACTGTGCATTTTAAATGTGTGCAATTTATTGTACATCAACATACTTTAATAAAACGGTTTGAATGGATGGATTAATGAGATGGATGGGAGGAAGGGTGGGTGGGTGGTTGGACAGGAGGATGCATGGGGGTATGAAAACAAGGGGATGGATGGGTAGATGGATAGGTGGATGCGTGGGTCAGTGGGTGGGTGAAGGTAGCTCCCGCCCACACTGTGGCCCTTGCACAGCTGATGCCTGGGGCACTGAAGTAGAACAGGGTGGCCTGGGCCCGAGCTCCGCGGGGTGCAAGACTCAGGGCACAGAGGCCTGCCGCTCTCACCTGCGCGTGCCCCGCCCCTCATCACTTGTTGCCACCCAGAGGAAAACAAACTGCCTCTGCGAATTGTTTCTTTTTCAAGAGCCTCACAAATCTGGCCTCCTGTCTCCTGAGTTAACTGTGGTAACAGGTCTCTACCAGACCTGTCCCGGTGAATAGGATAATTTAATCTCCCACCTTACATGCACTCTTTTAATAAAAACTAGGAATGTGGGCAAAAGCAGTTTTGTGAAGTATATTGTAAGCCTTGTCAGAAGCTTAAGCTGTCTTGGATAAGCAGGCAAACCAGAACCTGCAGGACAGGAAAAACTTTCTACATGGAACTCTGATTGCACTGTTGTTCACCCAAGCAGGTCGGGTTAATAACCCTCTGTGCAGGGGAACAATTCCAAGGTTATGTGAGTGAGAAATCATTTCTCACCACGTCTCACAGCAGGTGGCTTCCAAGGCTGCAAGAAAAACAGAACTGTTAAGCTTAATTTCCTATAACTAAATTAAGTGCTTTTAAGAATAAATCACCCCCTTGCTCCATCTATTGAACTTTATAGAAATAAAGGTTTAGAGTGCATGGTTGCTTAAGATATAATGTAGTTGTTTTTAAGTAGCTATGTTAGTTTTTTAGATTTGGTGTTTTCATTTAAGGTTGGAGTCAAAATAGAGAATGTTAATTATAGATTATTGATTAATGTGGTGTAGTGACTTACTGAATATAAAATGCTTTTGGAAATAAAGATGATTGCTACTTGCCATCCCATGAGCAGTAGTCTGTTTCAAGCTTTCATACTATTTTAGGCGCGGACTTAACACCTGGGGCGAGGCTCTCTCCGTTCTCTTATAGAACTTTCCACCAACACCGGTGGCAGGAGAATGGGACTGGAGGTAGATCACCCGGGGCCGGGTGCTGAGTTGGTGACTGCAGTGGATCCTGGGGGCCCTCTATGGAGCAATACAACTTCCTGATTTTGACCGTGGAAAACCAGACTTGGGATTTCTGAGCAGGAAACAACGGGGTTGGCATGTTACAGTACAGGAGGTCAGGCTCTGCTCATGTGGGCGGAGGGGCCCGCAGACTAGGGAGTTCCCTGGCTGGTAAACACACTGGCGCTGGGAGAGGGTCGCGGAGGGACTGTCCTCATGGACGTGCATCTGGTATCTGGAAACTTCTCAGTCTGGAGGAACAAATAAGCTCTTATAAACAACACCAGCTGATCGCGGTAGGTTTCTTCTCTTCGCTCTTTTTTTATTTTTTAACATAGCATTATTTGCTAAGCTCTTTTTGTCTTTTGTAATTCTGCTCTAGGCTGGCTGCTGTTCTGGACAGAACCCAGGCCGGAGGCAGACCTGTGTGAGACGCCCCTGTGGCCAGGCACCCCTCAGAGATGGCCAGTCAGGAGCAGAGGGCAGTCTTTTTGCAAGCTTCTGACAGCCAGCTGCAGGAAAGCCAGGCCCACGCTCCCTGGGATATTGACAGAAGGACAGGGCTGACCTTGCCTGGAAATGCCCTCTGGGCTCAGGAGCAGGCCAACATCGGGCGCACAGAAGGTCCGCAGTGACCAGAGGATGCTGCAGATGGCCCAGAGCTGGCATCGCTCCCAGAGCCCAGCCTGCAGTCTCTTCCAGAGTGAGAAACCCGAGCCTCACAAGGCCTGGCATCTCCGTGTTATACGACTTGCACCTGGGGATGTGAGAGGAACAAGGACGCCTTCTTGCCGGCAGGTCATTTCCCGGTTAGAGGGTATGTTGGCATGTCGTCCTCCTCTTCGAGCCTTTGGTTTTCTTTCTGGAGGAGTTTTTTACAGACCCCCTAACCAGTGCTTCAGTTACATAGATTTTGGGTCCTACTTTGACAGCAAATAAAAAGCAGAAGATTCTGCAGGCTGCAGTGCTCCTGCTTCTGCCTTCTACTGCTGTCTTTCTGCCTTTCTGTGACTGTCCCACTTAAGCACTTAGCAAAAGCTGAAGAGGGCCAAGAGTTTGCTGAAATCTTTAAGTCTTCAAGTCCTTTGCCCATTTTTCTGTGTGTGTGTGTGTGTGTGTTTTGTTTTTTTTTATTATTGATTTATAGAATTTATAGATTCTTTGATTTATAGAATTTCTTTTTCCTTAATAAAGTCTTTTTGAGTATATGTGTTGCCACATCTTTTTCTGGTTTGTGGCTTGTCTTTCCATTTTATTTATGGCATGTTGTGAAAAGAATTCTTAAGCTTAATGGAAGAATGTGTTGGTTTTCTCTCTTACGGCTTGTGTTTTGATGTCTTATGTAGGAAATCAAGGCCACAAAGCTACTTTCCTATATTTTCTTCCCAAAGTTTTAATGTTTAGCATTTCTCACTTATGTCCATAATCCATCCAAATTTTGTGCATGGTATATGTTTTAATGTTTGGTTCAGAATTTTTATACATGTGTTTGTGAGTGAAACCAGCCTATGACTGTTCTTCCTCATAGTGTCTATTCTGGTTTGTGTCTCAAGGTTATACTGGCCTTGGACAATAAACTGGGGAGCAGGCTAGTCAGGGACTCTGCAGTCAGCACGAGCACACTCAGAGTAGGGGGAGTTTACAGTGGTTTATTTATAGGGTTGTATATGATGATGCAGGTGCAAGGGAGCCATGGGCTCAGTAGCCATGCTAGTTGTCTAAAGCCTGAAGAATGAGAACAGTCAATCTAGAAGGAGTTAGGTACTGTCAGCTGGAGGAACAGGAGAGAGAGCTCTCACTCACCCTCAATCTCTGACCTTTGCCTGGGTACTTTGTTGGCTGAACATAGTCAGAAGCTGTAGGGCACAGGAGCCTCATGGATGACATCCATACTAGTGTTCTAGGGCAGAGAGCAGCATGGAGAAGGTGTGTTTGTCAGAGTTCTCCAGAAAAACAGAACATACAGGAAATATAGTGTATGTCCCAGCAGAAGAAAAGAAATAACCAAAATTCAAGCAGAATTAAATGAAATTGAAAATAAAAGGATTATAGACCAGATCAATAAATCCAAAATTTGGTTTTAGAAAAGGTCAATAAAATAAATATGGCCAGCCTAACCAAGAAAAAAAGAGTAAAATCTCTAATCTCATCAATCAGAAATGGTAGAGATGAATAACAACAGACCCCTTAGAAATGCAAAAAATCCTTAATGAATATTGCAAAAAACTTTATTCCCAGAAATATGAAAACCTGAAGGAAATGGACCAATATTTGGAAGCACACCACCTCCCAAGACTCAGCCAGAATGAAGTGGAAATGTTGAACAGACCTATATCAAGCTCTGAAATAGCATCAACTATACAAAGTCTCCCTAAAAAGAAAAACCCAGGAACAGATGGCTTCACGTCAGAATTCTACCAAACCTTTAAAGATGAACTAGTACCCATACTACTCAACCTTTTCCAAAATATAGAAAAAGACGGAATACTACCCAACACATTCTATGAAGCAAACATCATCTTGATACCCAAACCAGGAAAAGACCCAACAAGAAAAGAAAATTATAGACCAATATCACTAATGAACACTGATGCGAAAATATTCAACAAGATCCTAACCAACAGAATCCAGCAACACATTAAACAAATCATACACCATGACCAAGTGGGTTTTATCCCAGGATCTCAAGGATGGTTCAACATACGTAAATCTATAAATATAATTCATCACATAAAAAAATTAAAAAACAAATAACATATGATTCTCTCAATTGATGCAGAAGAAGCTTTTGATAACATCCAGCATCCCTTTATGATCAGAACACTTAAGAAAATTGGTATAGAAGGGACATTTCTCAAACTGATAGAGGCCATCTACAGCACACCTACAGCCAATGTTGTATTGAATGGCGTCAAACTGAAATCATTACCACTCAGATCAGGAACCAGGCAAGGGTGCCCATTGTCTCCACTGCTGTTTAACATTGTAATGGAAGTTTTAGCCATCGCAATTAGGGAAGAAAAGGCAATTAAAGGCATCCATATAGTGTCAGAAGAGATTAAACTTTCACTTTTCGCAGATGATATGATAGTATATCTGGAAAACACCAGGGATTCTACTACAAAACTAGAAGTGATCAAGGAATACAGCAGCATCTCGGGTTACAAAATCAACACTCATATATCGGTAGCCTTTATATATACCAAAAGCAGCCAAGCTGAAAAAGCAGTCAAAGTCTCTATTCCGTTCACAGTAGTGCCAAAGAAGATGAAATATTTAGGAGTTTACCTAACAAAGGATGTGAAAGATCTCTATAAAGAGAACTATGGAACTCTAAGGAAAGAAATAGCCGAAAATGTTAACAAATGGAAAAACATACCACGCTCATGGCTGGGAAGAATTAACATTGTTAAAACGTCCATACTATCCAAAGCAATATATAACTTTAATGCAATCCCATTAGAGCTCCAGTGTCATATTTTAAAGATCTTGAAAAAATAATACTTCATTTTATATGGAATCAGAAAAAACCTCGAATAGCCAAGATATTACTCAGGAGTAAAAACAAAGCAGGAGGAATCACGCTACCAGACCTCAGATTATACTATAAATCCATAGTGATCAAAACAGCATGGTACTGGCACAAAAATAGAGAAGTAGATGTATGGAACAGAATAGAGAACCAAGGGATGAATCCAGCTACTTACCAATACCTGATCTTTGACAAGCCAATTAAAAATATAGAGTGAGGAAAAGATTCCCTATTTAACAAATGGTGCTGGGCGAACTAGCTGGCAACCTGCAGAAGACTGAAACTGGACCCACACCTTTCACCATTAACTAAGTTAGATTCTCACTAGATTAAAGATTTAAACTTAAAACATGAAACAATAAAAATACTAGAAGAAAGGAAAACACTTGAAGAAATCGGCCTGGGTGAACAGTTTATGAGGAGGATGCCCTGGGCAATTGACGCAACATCAGAAATACACTATTGGGACCTGATCAAACTAAAGAGCTTCTGCACAGCCAAGAACACAGTAAGTAAGGCAAGCAGACAGCGCTCAGAATGGGAGAAGATTTTTGCAGGTTACGTCTCCGACAAAGGCTTAATAACCAGAATCCATAGAGAACTAAAACGTAGTAGCAAGAAGAAAACGAGTGATCCCATCAGGGTGGGCAAGGGACTTGAAGAGAAATTTCTCTGAAGAAGATTGGCGCACGGCCTACAGATATATGAAAAAATGCTCACCATCCTTAATCATCAGAGAAATGCAAATCAAAACTACTTTGAGATATCACCTAACTCCAGTAAGATTAGCCCTAAATCCGAAAGCCAGAAATGCTGGCGTGGACGTGGAGAAAAGGGAACACTCCTACACTGCTGGTGGGAATGTAAACTAATATGTTCCTTTTGGAAAGACATCTGGAGAACACTTAGAGAACTAAAAAATTGACCTGCTGTTTGACCCTGCAATTCCTTTATTAGGTATATTCCCAGACAACCAAAAACCTATTACAACAAAGATATTTGAATCAGAATGTTTATTGAAGCCCAATTCATAATTGCCAGATCATGGAAGAAGCACAAGTGCCCATGGAGCCACGAATGGATCAAGAAACAGTGGTATATGTACACCATGGAATACTATGCAGCCATAAAGAAAGATGGAGACTTTACGTCCTTCATGTTCACATGGATGGAGCTGGAAAATGTTCTTCTTAGCAAAGTATCACAGGAATAGAAGAAAAAGTATCCAATGTACACACCTCTATTATGAAATTAATTTAAACCTTTTTATATGAAAGCTAACCTAATTTACATCTATGTTCATTAGTGAAATTGGTCTGTAGTTCTCCTTTTTAGTTGGGTCCTTTCCTGGCTTTGGTTTCAGAGTACTGTTTGCTTCATAGAACTTGCTGGGAGAAAATTCTTTCCTTCTCAATATTTTGGAATAGTTTCTGTAGTATAGGTACAAGGTCTTCTTTGAAAGTTTGATAGAATTCTGGTGTGAAACCATCTGGTCCAGGATTTTTTTGGGGGGAGGGGGAGTAGATTTTTTTTTATTGTTTTTTCGATCTCAGTGCTTGATATTGGTCTGTTAAAAAGATCTATTTCTTCCTGGTTAAGTCTAGGAAGATGTTGTGATTCCAAATATTGGTCCATTTCCTCCACATTTTCAAATTTCCAGGCATAGAGTTTCTTGTAGTAGTCAGAGATAATCTCTTGGATCTCTGTTATCTGTTGTTATTTTCCCTTTTTTTTTTTTGTTTCTGATTGAAGTTATTAGAGATTTTACTCTTCTATTTCTAGTTAATTTGGCCAAAGGTTCATAGATTTTATTTATCTGTTTGAGAAATTAACTTTGTTTCATTCATTTTCTGAATGATTCTTTTGTTTTCAATTTCTTTTGGTTATTTTTCTTCTGCTAGGTTTGGGACTGGATTGCTCATCCTTTGATTTTCTTAAGATGATTCATTAGGTCATTGATATGCTCTCTTTGTTTTTCAGGTGTAGGCCTCTAATGCACCGAATTTTCCTCTGAGAACTGTTTTTGCAGTATCCCATAGGTTTTGATTTCATTGTTGTTATATTTAAGGAATTTAACAGTTTTGTCCTTTATCTCTTCCTTGACTTAACTGTCATTCAGCATGAAGTTATTTAGTTTCTATGCCTTTGTTTGGGGATAAAGGTTTTGTTGTAGTTAAATTCCATCTTTATTGCCTGTGGTCTGAGAAGATAGAAGAAATTATTTCAATTCTTTTAATTTTGTTAAGGTTTTATTTGTATCCTAGGGTATGATCTATTTTGAAGTATGTTCCATGGGTTTACAAGAAGAACGTATATTCATTAGCTTTGGGATGGTGTGTTCTGTATGTGTCTATTAAGCCCAGTTGTTCTGGGGTCACATTTAAGTGCCTGGTATTTTTGTTTAGTTTCTGTTTGGAGGATCTGTCCAGTTCTCTCAGAGGGGTGTTAAAGTCCCCAGCTATTATGGTGTTATGGTATATCATATTGCTCAGACCAATTTAGGTCTGTTTCATAAATCTGGGAGCATTTGAGTGGAAATGTCCTCTTATTTTATTGTTTTCCTTGACCAGAATGAAGTGACCACATTTATCTGTCTTAACTTTAGTTGCTTTAAATCCACTTTTATCAGAAAATAAGATTGCAACCCCTCTTTTCTTCTGATTTCCATTTGCCTGAAATATTGCTTTCCATCTCTATACCTTCTATGCTGGTTTTCCTCAGCTCCAGACCTCCTCTTTGGCTCCTGGAGTCCACCACTGCTTCACTGTGCCCCTGGAGTGATGTCCCTGGGTAGTTTCTCACTACCAGAAGTGGCAATAGTTTTCTTTTCCCTATCTTACCACCAGTGGCTTGGCTCCAGCAAGATGACAAAAGGTGGGCTTAGCTGTGATAATGAATTTGGCATCCACATGTCCCCTTTCTAGTATGATAGTCTCAAGGTTGTTAGACTTCATACAGGATGCCTCAGGATCCCAGATAAAAGATTGTAAGAAGGATGAGTGGAAGCTGCAAGACATTTTATGATATACTTTTTTTTTTTTAAGATAGAGTCTCACTTGTCACCCTTGGTAGAGTGGTATGGCATCATAGCTCACAGCAACCTCAAACTCCTGGGCTCAGGCAGTCCTCTTATCTAAGCCTCCCAAGTAGCTGGGACTACAGGTGCCTGCCCCAATGCCTAGCTATTTTTTTTTTAGAGATAGGCTATATTTCATATTTTTATCTCTATGTGTTCAATTATTTTTGACTGAGTGCTAGAGATGTTATATAAAAAGATGTAGAGATAATTTAAGCTGCAAGATGATGTTATTTTCTTCCAGACAGAATTTATGGGTTTTTTTTCTGGCAAGAGTGTAGGAATCACCTTAATCTGGTTTCAGGATTGAGAACATTTAAAGCTGAGCTTTAGTCCCTCAGAATGCTCTTCTATTTCCAGTTCCCCCTAGTCTTAGGGTATGCCCTTCAGAGTACCCATCTTAAAGCCTGGAGTTTTCACAAGGCCACCCCATCCCACAACAGGCCCCAAGTTCATGTTTTTTCTTTCCTAGGACAATGAGGCTATCAATAACTTCTCAGCCCCTTAGCTACCTTTTCTGAACTCAGCAGACAACCCTGAAGGAAAATTGTCTTCAAATACAAGGCTTCTCTCTCTGTGTTTCCTTCGCATCCTAAATCATAGTTTTATAATTCTGTATTACCTTGTTGACTCTCTGATGCCTTCAGATAAATTTTTCCCCAGGTTTTCTAGTTCTCAGTGAGACTATTAATCTATATTGCTGCCTACTATTCCTGTCTTAGTCCGTTGAGACTGCTATAACAAAATGCTTTAGATTGGGTAATTTGTAAATAATATAAGTTTATTTCTCACAGTTCTAGGGACTAGGAAGTCCAAGATCAAGGCATAGAAATGCAGTATCTGGTGAGGCCTCATTCTGTGCCTCCAAGATGAGGCCTTCATGCTGTCCTCACATGGCAAAAGGTGAAAAGAGCAAGGTAGCTCTTTTCAGCCTCTTTTATAAAGGCACTACGCCCATTCATGAGGCCAGAGCTTCCTAAAGCCTTCGCCTCTTAATGTTATCACAATGGAGATTAAGTTCCAACATAAATTTGGGGGGTACCCATACATTTGGTCTATAGTAGTATTTTTACAATAGGAAGAAAGCCTTCTTTTGGTTTTCTGACATGTTTTTCTGGATGACAAGTATTCTGAGTGTGCTCAGTTCTGACAAGCAAAAGTGTAGTGCCCGTTTACATAATATTCATCTTGAAGATCTGTGCTTCATTTTATAAATCTCCAAGTATCTTTTTCTGTACAAACTGAGATACAGAGATAATCAATTACACCAGATATTAAAGAGAAATTTATAATTTATTTATTTTTTTATTTTTACATATACATGTGTTTACTAGGTTTCTACTTTTTGCCTTCACAAAATCAAAAAGGCTTGAAATTTAACAACAATAACAATCTTTAAGATAAGGACTAGAAATTTAAAGTTAAATAAAAGCAATAAATAAATAAAAGCAAAGAAGTGTTTATTTATTGGATAGACTTTTATTAACTAATGTGAATGTCATGGCCAAAGGAAGCAGAAAAGCACAAAATGGCCTGAAAGGCCCAGCATTAGTATAGTCAAATGCACAGTAGCCCTTGCCTGGCACAGGAGCCTACTCACCGGGGGGATATGTAGAAATGTTTGTGGATGCCTAATAGCATTAGTTGGGCTTTGGACAATAGATAGTGAATTCTTTGTCCTGCAGAAGAGAATTCTTTTGCCTCAAATGCCAATGGTATGAAAAACTACTACTGTTACTACAGATAATTTAAGCTTCAGGATATTACTTTTCTCTAAAGAGCATTTATGCTTGCTTCCAGTGGCAAACAGTGGTAGCACAAAAGAGTTGTGTAAAGTTATTGTATTACTTAGAGTAGGCTAAGCTGCTATGCAAAATAAGCCCCCAAAATTCTGAGACTTCAGAAGAAATTTGTCTGGGCACAGTGGCTCGTGCCTGTAATATTAACACTTTGGGAGACTGAGGCAGGAGAATTGTTTGAATACAGGAGTTCGAGACTACCCTAAACACAACTGAGACTCTGTCTCTACAAAAAATAGAAAAATTAACCAAGCATGGTGGTGCACTCCAGTAGTCCCAGCTACTTGGAAAGCTGAGGCAGGACGATCGCTTAAGCCCATGTGTTTGAGGTTACAGTGAGCTATGATGATGTCACTGCCCTTCTAAGCCAAGCAACAGAACGAGGGAGGGGGAAAAAAAAGAGAGAAGAGATGTATTTCTTATTCAGATAGCAATCTAGGACAGTGAGCATAATACATGTAATTTAAGACAGTTGTCCACAGTTGGGAAATCTGTTTTCCTCAGGGTAATTTAGAGATTTACACTGCTTTGTCCCATAGAACTTTGTCGTTATATGCATGGGTACAGCTGAGCGACCACACCCAGACTGCAGCTGGCAGAAAGGGAAGAAAAGCATAGAGGAGGCATAATACTGTCTTCTAGCTTCTTAGCTGAAGCTGGTGTACATCACTTCTGCTCACTTCTGTTAATGAGAACTTAGTCACATGTTCACATGTGCCAGACAAGAGCTGGGAAGTGTAATCTAGATAAGTATCCAGGTAGAAGAAATGAACAGATTTGGTGGTCAGCTGGCCATCCCTATCACAAGTGTAATAAAAAATATGATTCAAAAAATAATAAAAGGTAGAAGTTAGAATGGACAATTCTCAAGTGCCAGGTCAAGTTTAGACATTCTTATAGCCACAAGGAAAGCCAGTAACTATTTCTAAGCAGGGAAGTGGGATGATTTGGACAATAGCAGGCAAAGAGTATTCTGAAGAATTTAAGAAGCTATTACAGGAGTCAGGAAGTAAAAAGGTACAAAAAAGCAAACATGATGGTCGTGGGAGGTGGGGGAAAGGAGACACGATGTGCCAGTTTTATGAGGGACACATGGAACTTCATTGATAGCAACAACTAACATATATTGAGCACTTTGCATTTATTTACTTATCTAACCCTCAAAAAACCCTTATCCCCACTTTACTAATGCAGAAACTGAGTATGAATTGGGACAAAAGCCAAGCTATGAAGTTAAAGATACACAAGTGTTGAGGCAATATAGGCAGCATTTGTAGATTTCTCTGAAAAAATCATGGCCATGAAGGTAAGAGAGATAAGAGATGGAGAAGTATCATGGGGTATTAATATGTATAATAACGCCTGTGTTTATTGAACACTTTCTGTATGTTGGGCACTAATCTTAAGTACACAAATTTTTCTCATGTAATCCATTTTACAGATAAAAGGACATATTTTATCCAGAGTCACAAAGCTAGTAAATGGTGGGGCTGGAAACATTTCCTTCTCTTTCTGGATCCACTCTCATGCTCAGCCCCACATGTCTCTATTTCTTTCTCTCTCTCTCTCTCTCTTTCTTATTTTTGGTTGCCTAATGTTATAGCAGCTAATTATTTCCTAGTAGTTTCATATATGTTGATAATGTTGAACATCTTCCATTTTTTCCTATTTTGTTGAGTTTCTACAACAATGTAAGGCAGTAACTTGAAAAATATTTGTTTGATGACATTGATAATTTTGTAGGTTTAAATATTTAAATAAAAAGTTAGTCTCCGTGCCTGTAGCACAATGGTTACAGCGCCAGCCACATGCACCGAGGCTGGTGGATTTGAGCCCAGCCCAGGCCAACTAAACAACAATGACAACTGCAACAACAAAAAAATAGCCAGGCATTGTGGCAGGAGCCTGTAGTCCCAACTGCCCAGGAGGCTGAGGCATGAGAATCTCTTGAGCCCAAGAGTTTGAGGTTGCAGTGAGCTTTGACACCATGGCACTCTATTGAGGGCAACATAGCAAAACTCTGTCTCAAAAAAAAAAAAAAAGTTAATCAGGACATTTACTTAGATAAGTTTGTGTTGAATAGTTGTATGTGAATCCATTTTTTAATGCTGTTTTCAAGATATGTTGCCATTTAGCTATTAACATTGCTTAGAGGATTTTTTTTCATTCCTTCTCAATTGTAATATGTTAGTTGTATATTAAATGTGTCTACTACTTTCTTAACAGGTAGATGCTGGCTGGATTGGATTTTGGTCTATAGTTGGAGGCTGTGTTGTTGGAATATCTATAGCAAGGTAAGAATATTTTATGTTAAACATGTAAGTAGACAGAAGAGGGGAAAAAAAACCCAAGAAAAAATAGGCTCCCCTAAATAAACATAAAAATTCAGGGAAACCTAAACAGGCAAAGGTCAGAAAACAGCGCTTGTTCCAGTTACAGGAAAACTCAACATGCAGTGGGTAGAATTGGCCACTGTAAGGAGCCTTCTCAGGAGTAGTCATTCTAAAATTTTTTTAGAAATTGGAAAAGTATTTGCAGTGTAATTAAGCTGCTTCTCTCCTGATTAGAGGACAACATTTATAAATAGAACCCAAAGAAATGTGATATAGTAGTAAAGGCAAATTAGTAGTTATAGAGACTAGAAAAGCATTGAAAAGAGTCATTTGTAAAAGCATCTCTAGAACTTTCCATGAAAAGGTAATATCCTGATTAGTAGATGCTTATTTCTGGTCTTTTTTTTTTTTGGCAGATGTTTCCCTATGGTTCTTCCGTTTGATGAAAAAATGTCTGCAAAGACTTCCAGTTTCATCAGACTCCCTTTGATCTTAACTTATTATGACAGCACATTTTTTTAGAACGAGTCAGAAGAAGGAAAAAAGGTCTCATCCATTCTAAAAAAAAGAAAAAGAATGAAAATGTCACTCTTTTAGGTATCTGCCTATCACACTACTCCTGATGTTCCAAAGAGAGAATATTCATTCACTTCTTATATCATTTTACCCTGTCTAATCAAAAAAAAAAAAAAACTGGGCAATCAGCTTTACCAGAAAGAGGAAAATCTAATGACATATTTGGAGAGATCAAAGAAGATATATAAATCACCTCAATATCTAAATACTTGATTGTAATTGACATGTGATGATATTATATCTAAACCTTATAGTTTGCGTTGTGTTCTGGGATAATGAAAAAATAAATTGATACTGTAATTTCTAAATCACTTTATTTCAGGTTTTTCTAAGTTAAGAAAATGTAAGAATACAATATAAAAACTAAAGAAGTGGGATTGGGAAATAATATTTGTAAGAAATCACTGATACTAAAGTACATTGACCTGTACATTTTGACAAGAATCATACCTAATTTTTCTAATTAAATCTCCAAGCCAGTCTCAATGAGTCATCATTGATCAATCCTATTCTGAGCACTAAATAGGTCAAAGAGGGAACCATTATGTATCAAAAATGACATCTTACATACTTTATTTTCTTTCCATACCCCTTAATTTTAACTATAGATAGATGGAACTGGAGGGGGCAATTCGAATGAAGACATTTCTACTTTTAATTTGCTTAAATGGAAGTTCTGAAAAAATCAGGACTCCTCTCACTCTGGGATCTGAAATCAATTTTAGTTGTCTCCATGGCCTATTATTTTCCATTATCGTTTTTGGGATTCCCTAGAATAGAATCTCTTTAAAGACATGAGTGCTTTGAGTGATTTTTTTAAATTATGTTATTAAAGGCCATTATTCAAGGTTATACTTTAATGATATCAGTCTTTTTTTTTTTTTTATAGACAGAGTCTCACTTTGTCACCCTTGGTAGAGTGCTGTGGCATCACAGCTCACAGCAACTCCAGCTCTTGGGCTTTGGTGATTCTCTTATCTCAGCCTCCCAAGTAGCTAGGACTATAGGCGCTCATCACAATGCCTGGCTATTTTTTGTTGCAGTTCAAACCCGACCAGGACCAGGTTTGAACCCACCACCCTTGGTATATGGGCCAGTGCCCTACTCACTGAGCCACAGGTACCGCCCTTTTTTTTTGAGACAGAGTCTCACTTTGTCACCCTGGGTAGAGTGCCGTGGCATCATAGCTAACAGCAACCTCAAACTCTTGGGATCAAATGATCCTCTTGCCTCAACCTCCCAAGTATCTGGGACTACTGGCACCCCCCCACAGCTATTTTTAGAGATGGGGGTCTCGCTCTGGCTCAGGCTGGTCTCAAACTCCTAATCTCAGGCAATCTATCTGCCTTGGTCTTCTAGAATTTTAGCCACTGCACCTGGCCCATATAAGTATGTTTGAAAGGACTGGGTCCCCCAAAATAGCAGGCTACAGTAGTCAGTTTATTCTTGTGTCTTGCAGTTAAATTCTGATTGTACCAGAAAGTTTTTTTTCTCTCATACCCTGTCATCTTCCTATCTGACAAATAAGTATACTTAGCATACTCAAATGGAAATCACAAAAGTGTTTGATAGGCGTGGAATTAAAACAGAGTTTTTGGGATTTTCTTGAGGAATGTTTCTGTGAACCTGTGGAACCTTTTTCAGAGTATGTAAGAATTTTCAATTTATGAAATATATTAGATATAAGCAAACCTAAGTCAACTGGGCAAAAGTGCATTCATTTTTCTCACCAAAAGATGGCATCAGCTCTCACAGATGCTCACATAGATCAGCTCTCATGTTAGTCTAAAAAATGCTTTCCCACATGATTAACCATGTCAGATAAGTACAAAATAGAAATATTGAAAGTGTTAAGAAAGACAGTTACATAACTATAGTAGAAATTAGAATCAGTTTTCAAATGTTTAAAGTGGAAAGAATAAATGATAAATGCTATATTTGCGATGGGATCAATTTCTCTATAATAGGAATAATTCTGAAGGACAGAATAAATTATTTATAGT
Organism: Galagoides demidoff; assembly: GCA_963574575.1. Classification (NCBI taxonomy): domain Eukaryota; kingdom Metazoa; phylum Chordata; class Mammalia; order Primates; family Galagidae; genus Galagoides; species Galagoides demidoff. The sequence goes on from CAUYQV010045875.1 coordinate 38,845, forward strand.
CACAGCCTATACAATCAACAATTAATCTGCAGGGGAGAAAAAGCAGTTGGCAAATGGAAAAATTTTTTTGGCATAACTAAATGATAAGTATTTCTACCAGATACCTTTTAGTTTCATGTTGATTCAGAAAAAGGCAGAGATTTTGAGAACTACAGGTACTATAAAACTCCCAAGATTTCATAATAACATTCACTCTTTCTGATGCTATATTGTTGCTTCCAGGAAGCTTACAGTCTGGTAGGAAAAACAAAAAAATAAACAAGACAATTTCCAATAGATAAAAATGCTATGAAGTAGCTCAGCACCCATAGCTCAGTGAGTAGAATGCCAGCCACATATACCGAGGCTGGTGAGTTTGAGTCGAACAGTGACAACTGCAACCAAAAAATAGCTGGGCATCATGGCGGGTGCCTGTGGTCCCAGCTGCAGAGGTTTGGGAGGCAGAGGCAAGAGAGTCACTTAAGCCCAAGAGTTTGAGATTGCTGTGAGCTGTGATGTCACAACACTCTACCAAAGGGGACATAGTGATACTCTGTCTCAAAAAAAATAATAAATAAATAAATGCTATGAAGAAAGAAAGCGAAGTGGAACCGTGAAGAGGAAAACTTTCTCAGTGAGCTTGGAGGGCCTTGTTAAACCAAGACCTGAATGATCTGAGGCATAAGAGTGCAGTGTGAAGGTGGGAGTTGTTGTGCCAGCATTCCAGGCATATGGAACAAGGACAGAAGCTACAGATTGCTGTGGGAGGCAACCTTAGCATATATGAGAAACAGACACATGGCTGTCCAACTGGAGAATAGTAAGGAGAAGGGACAGCAATGGCAAGGACCAGATCATGTAGGATCTCAAAGGGTCTGGTGTAAGCATTTGTATTTTTTCTGTAAATGAGTTTTGAATTTTGGAAGAGCCATCTTTGCAAGTGTATGTCAACAAATTAACCTGCCTTCTAAAACTGAGATAACAAGTGCTCATTATAGAATGTTTGGGAAGTATAGAAAAATGTAAAGAAAATAAAAGTGGCATTTAAAAACTCAGAGTCCATCCTACAAGTTATAGATCCTGATCAGAGATAACATTTTGTGTGTTTTGTAAGAGAAAAAAAAAAGGTATCACAAAGCAACCTCATACTGGGAAATTTATTAAAAAACAAAACAAAAAACTAGCTTTAAAAAGAATGCATGGAGATAAGGTGGTATGGTGGTTCATGCCTGTAATCCCAGCACTCCGGGAGGCTGAGGCAGGCACATCACCTGAGCTCACAAGTTAGAGACCAGCCTGAGCTAGAGGGAGACCACCTCTAAAAATAGCTGAGTATTGTGGCTGGCTCCTATAATCCCAGCTACTCGGGAGACTGAGGCAAGTTGAGCCTAGGAGTCTGAGGTTGCTATGAGCTATGATGCCATGGCACTCTATCAGGGGTGACAAAATGAGACTCTGTCTCAAAAAAAAGCATGGAAAATTCTTCAAGTAATTATTTAATGAATGTGTGTCATTGATTTAAATAGTATTTTTAAGTCCAGCTAGAATTAATCGAACATTGTTTCTTTTCAGGTTTGCAGATTTTATCCGAGGCATGCTGAAACTAATTCTTCTCCTCCTGTTTTCTGGGGCTACATTATCATCTACATGGTTCACCCTGAGCTGTCTGAACAGCATCACACACCTGCCTTTAACCACAGGTGAACAAAAGCTACTTTTTACTTCAAAGAAATGTTTTTATGTAACATAGGCATACATACACTGACAATAGGAATTTTTCTCGCTTTCTGTAATTGTTAAATATACCCAAAGATTTTCCTTGTCCAGTCACGCAGCTATCATCTCATCTAACAAGCGTCCAAGAAATACTAAAAATATTTTAATTGGTATTTTGCTTGTGGAAAAGAAGTATACTCATTAGCCTAAGCGCATAAAGCATGAGAAAACCTAAATTTTAAAAAATTCATATCGGATCATAATACCAAGATTTTTGTCTTGGCTATAGTCAACATGTCCTTGTAAACATTAAGGAAAATTAATTATGATATTTAAAGTACACTTCAGTAAAATTCTTTGAACCAGAAACTATAAGTTTATTTTACATTTAATTTTATTACATCATCAACACAAAGCAAAACTTACTAGGAATATCTATTGAAGGTATGTTATAGCCAGCTTACTTAGTTCTAGTTTATCTGAAATATTTATAGGTGCTATTGTTGTTTTTATTATTATTAATATCAATTCAGGGTCTGTGTGAGTTTTCTGTTACTGCCATAAGTTATGCAAGTTTAGTAGCTTAAAACAACACAAATGTATAATCTTACATTTCTGTAGGTTAGAAGTTCAACAAAGGTCTCACTGGGCTAAAATCAGAATGTGAGCAGACTTTAAGGAGGAATCTGTTTCCTTGCCTTTCCAACTTCCAGAGGCTACCCACATTCCTTGGCTTATGGCCTCATCCCATCCATCTTCAAACCCAGCAAGTGCTTTTCACACTACATTATCTGTGCCTTCCTTCCATATTTACGTCTCCCTCTGAATGCTCTCCTTTCTGCCTCATTCTTCTGTCATAGTAATTTTAAAAAGATTCAATGGTAGGCAAAATAATGTCTTCCCTTCTCTAAAGATATGACAGGTTGTTCTGTAAACCAAGGGGATTCTATTATTGCTTCTTTCTGCATGATAACAAAAGATTATCATGCAAATTTTAATTTATTTGCAAGTACTAGTCATTTTTTGTATTATGTGCCTAATAATGGGATTATTTGTTATAAAGATAGACTGTAGGACTGTTATAACAAGCATTTATATGAGTAAAGTAAGAAAGAATTTGAAAGTAGCTCCATGGGATCCTATTGTCCAGGGGCATGTATGTTCCCTCCCCCATAAGGACCAGGATTCCTTTTGTCTATGTATGATTAAGGAATACTGTGGGCCCCATTTCAATCTCTACAAGAGAACCAGCAGTTTATATAGTAGAGGCATCAAATCTTTCTACGACATCCATTTATGTAGGAGTTCCTACCACTTTTTTAGGGATAATAGGACAATGGAAAAATGTTGAATGTGGCCCTATTTTCCCACAATGACCACTGCAAACTCCAAGTGCAGCACAGGGATGAATATTCAACACCTGTGATAGATACTACTTGAACCTCTAATTCCAAGGAGAATTCCCCGTTTTGGCATTAGATTGTGTGGTACTCTGTTTAATGACATCATATCTTTGCAGAGTTAGTTTTTTGGCAAGTGCTGTTAAAAAAAGCAAGTACCACACAAAAATCAGTGTGGAACATGAAATGAGGGTAATAGTGTCTCCAATCTGATTCTAAGATTCGAGAAATCATGCAGTGCTCGCAGATGCACACATCCCATTAGTAATTTTGGTTGCTTAAGAACAAATTAAAAATACATTTCTTTTAGTTTATAGGTATTATCTTTTTAATAGTTACTAAATGGTTAGGACATATATATTTATCAAATTATTTGAATCTAACTACATGATTAACAGAATTGTTCGCTATTTCTTTTGGCTTTGGAGCACCATGAAAAAATTACTGAGGCACTACACTAAGAGTGCTAAGAAAGGAGGAAGTTTGGAAACCTGTGTTCACACCTTCCAGCCAGAGAGAATTCCTCTCTTCTGTCTACACATTGCTTTGCCTGGAAAGCCAACTTTTCCAGAGTAATAATTAGACATAGAGTAAAATACTGTGCACTGTTTTACACACTAACGTTCCTACACTGGGCTTTTGAGCAATTTTGACAAGTGTGCTGAGCCAGATTTTTTTTTAATTTTATTCTGGTATAATTTCATAATTTAGCAATTATACAACATTCTGGTAAAACAGTCTTAGTTTACAACTCTTCTTATTCACGGCATTACATTCAGATTTTTGCGTGATACTATATGTCAAGTAAGCATCTGTGAGATTTGACAAGTACACACTCATGAGTTTATAATGAACAGATTTTTTTTCCCCTTGAATTGTATGTATTTTCTATTTAGTATGATAAAATTAACAGTTTTATCTCTGGGTGACAGTTTCTATATTTCTCTTTTTTTCTTTCTTTTTTTTTTTTTTGGAGACAGAGTCTGTGTCACCCTGGGTAGAGTGCTATGGCGGTCACAGCTCACAGCAACTTCCAACTCCTGGGTTCAAGCAATTCTCTTGCCTCAGCCTCTCAAGTAGCTGGGACTACAGGCGCCCACCACAACACCTTTGTTGCAGTTTGGCTGGGGCAGGTTCAGTTCGAACTGTGGGCCCCCATTTGGATCTCTAAAAGAGAGATCGGTATATGGAACCCGCGCCCTACTCACCCTCAGTATATGGAGCTGGCGCCCTACTCACTGAGCCACAGGCAACACCCGCCCACTTTCCCCTAAATTTAAAAGTAAAACATGCTCATTATATAAATCCAGATAATAAAGAGGATTAAAAATTAAATTTACTCCTAATGCTATCACCCAGAGGAAAGTATATTTGAAAATAATACATCTTTCTTCTTAAAAGAAAATTGATATGATTGACCCTGGTCAAGACCATGTTTTCTCAGTCAGTTGTTGAAAATAATTACGTTGGACAGAAAGGAAAGCAGAATCTAGATTAAACCAAGGCCAGAATTGAAAGATTAAGTTTGATGTAACCATTTTAACAACCACTGAATTTATAAGTTCTGTCTTTTCCAATTGCAAGTCAGTTTTTAAATATCACTTAGCTATTCCTGAAAGGTACATTTTTGATCTATAAATACACTGGATGTTAAGAACTAGATTTGCTCTCATATCTTCTCTGAATTATTGTAGCTTCTTTTTTTTTTCTAATATAACGTAATAGTTACTTGAGTGTGTCTTATCTTCTCTACCAGTCTGAAAATCTGGAGCAAGGACTTGTCCTTTGTAAATTCTGTTCCTACCCTGCTACCCCCCATGGGTTCTGAGGAACGAACAAACGAACGAATGAATGAATGAAGCATATGTTATCTCCATTTAAGTATCAGTAGAGATGACATATGGCCAGTGACTGAGGCAAAAATCTCGATCAGTGGAGATTTATTAAGACAAATAGGGGACTTGCCTAGGAAAAACAGCAACCACAGGCAGACCTGCAACTATTTTTCCCAAGGGGAAAATGGAACTTTTAGCAGTTAAAGTCATATAGAGGTTGGGTGCGATGGTTTACGCCTGTATCCTGGCACTCTGGGAACCTAAGGCATGAGGATCACTTGAGCTCAGGAATTTGAGACCAGCCTGAGCAAGAGCAAGACCCCACTTCTACAAAAAATAGGAAAATTAGCCAGGCATGATGGAGTACACCTGTGGTCCCACCTATTTAGGAGGCTGAAGCAGGAGGATCCTTTGAGCCGAAAAGTTGGAGGTTGTAGTAAGCAATGTACTCTGGACTGGGCAACATAGTGAGACCTTTTCTCAAAAAAGAAATTTTGGGATTTTTTTTAAGTAAGGCAAAACAGGAGCAGGGAGGTTGATGAGGCAAATGGTTACATTCTTATGAGGCCCAGGAAATCTACATTTTACATAAAACTAGGGGAATATTAGATAAAAGAAGTGAAGGCAGCTTCAATTATATAGATGGGTATAGTGGAAGAATGTCTTATTCTGTATCTCAAGTTCTGTTACCTGTAAGGATAAACTTGTTTAAGTGCTAGACATCAGTTATTATTTTCATATCCTTATTTATGGGGGAGTAGCAAGGAATTTTCTTAATGAATGATCCGTGGGGCCAGTTCTTCACAGGTGCCTGAGGCCTTTACCTTTTCTTTTGCATAAAGAGTTGGGGGGAGTGGTACTGAGATTTTGGTTTTCTTTTTATATCTTCGTGTTCTTCAAAATCTTTCCAGAAAAGCATTGTAGAAAACAGGAGTTTGTGGTCTTTATTTTTTGCAGTTTTTGGCCGGGTCTGGGTTTGTACCCATCACCTCCGGCATATGGGGCCAGCGCCCTACTCTTCTGACCCACAGGTGCTTCCTGTGGTCATCTTTATTATTGAGCATTAGCTGGAAGAAAGCAAAAGGACACATGTTAAATGGAACATGGAGAATTTGAATAAATTTCTCACAGGTACTCCTATTGCCTTTGTAAAAATCTAACCTAATTCCTTTTAAATAAAACAGATTTCATGAATGAGAACTTACTGCAAAATCTAATTATAGGCAAATATAGACCTTTAAGCTAGTATTTAGAGTCAGTAATGGCAAATTCATGTTTCTTTTTGACTAGTCATTCCTATTTTAATCAGGAAAATATCTAGTCTTTTTCCTCTTTGCCAGCGAAATTGATATTTCTATTGTGGCTTTTTATATACATCAATAGAATCTACATGAAAAGCGTTTGAAAAATATATGCATTAATTATATCTGTTGACATAATAAATTAAAAGCTAGTTAATTTTGTTTAATCCACATGTTATAAATACTACTGCTGTCTCATTAAAACTTATTGCAATCTTTAGTCCACTGACTTAATATTATTGCCATCATTAATTCCAGTCCAAAAAGACATTAATTTTGGACATTTTTGGACATTAATTCTGTCCAAAAAGCATGCTATTTTGACATATATTCTTGCACCCTCTTGTAAGCTTATCAGCAATCTGCCTTTTATTTTTCTTTAGGGAAACTTAGTTGTTAAAATTGAATTTTGTCTTTATTAATTGAAACACTTTAGAACAGGGCAAATAAATAAGCTCAAACTACATAACTTAAGTTTCAAAATCTTGAAGGTTATGCTATAAACAAAATTATGAAAACACATTACTCACCTTATCTGAGAAGTAGATGTCTGGCAGCCCTGTTAGCCACAACTCACCCAGTCATTTTTTACTGAACAGATGAATGCTTTGAAAATGGCATTTTGAAAAATGTTAGCACTTTGGTGTTGAGTTTGCTGAAATAATATAATTTGACTGTTTGACAGAAGTTGCCTTAGGAGAGATTATTCATCTAATTTTATCTAAAGTTACTAGAGTGCCTGATGGTGATATCAGAAATAAGTGCTAGGTGGGGGGTAGGGAAGGATGACTAGATAGAAGCTCCTTGGGAATGATTGCTGACCACAAGGTGACTTCACGTATTTCATGGAGACATACTCAGTTGTGTTGAAAGACATGTAACATGTATAGGCTAGAGAGTAATCCTCTTGTTGTCTTTGTATGTATTTCCCCTGTATTATGATAATGATGCACCATTTTAATAGCATGCAGGAAATAAAAGCATGCACTTACCCAAAAATGAGAGGGGTGAAAGAATTAAGAAAAGAATGATGAGTATGATTAAAAATGTACACATTACTTTTAAAATTAGGGATTTCAGTCTTTAAGGAAAGAAGGCTAAGGAATGACATAACTACAGTTTTATGGATTGTAGTTATGGCTACTCTTCAATTTTATGGATTAAAAGTGATGGCTACTCACATTTATGACTGCTCAAGAAAGGAAAGTAGAGGCCAGGCACAGTGGATCACACGTTGAATCCCACACTTATGGGAGGAAGGATTGCTAGAGGCCAGACGTCTCAATATAGTGAGACCCCCTTCTCTAAAAACAAAGAAAAATAGTAATAATTAACTAGATGTGGTGGGATGTGCCTGTAGTTCCAGGCTGAGGCAGGAAGATTGTTTGAGCCTAGGAATAAGAGGCTACAGTGAGCTATGAGCATGCCGCTGCACTCCAGCCCCAGTGACAGAGCAAGACCCCGTCTTTTAGGGGAAAAAAAAATGGAAATAAAAAGTGGAATATGGATTAAAAGAAGAGAATGGATTTGTGAAAAACCATATTGTAAGAACATGGAATGTTCATAGGGACTATTGAGGAAGATCATGTAATATTTATCCTTGGATATTTTTAAGAGGAGAAATAAGTCTTCAAGCAGAATCCACGTTTCTTGTAGTGAAGGGCTTGACCAGGTGATCAGTCAGTGTCCCATGATTTAATAGGCATCTTCAGAATCATCGTTAATTCTTTGAGAGTTTGAAAGCTCCTGCTAAACCTATATTTATGGTACTCTGATTTCACAGCCAGTCTCTTCTCTAGACTCGCTGTTTCAAAGGATTATTAGTTGTGTCACTTTTGCAGGATAATTACAATGCCTTCCAGCCATAAGGGACTGTCAACCTTTAAAGTATGCCAACAAAGAGGCTAACCAAGGGACACATGCAAATTAATAACATGCAGAAAAAAAATCATAGCCATTAATGACTATTGCAGCAAAAGGTCCTCCAGCCTCTTTTGGAACTACAGTTTCATGTACTGCAAAGTTTAATTATCAGTAGATTATGAAGGGCACAGTAATCACTTTTTAGGAAGAACACGTGATCCTGAGAAAAGAGGCACAGCTCAGTGCTATAGAAATGTGTTTGTGTATTTTATATTCTCGACATGCTTAAAACCTATGGAAAAAACTGTATAGTAAGCGAACATTGTGAATGTTTTTCTTTAAACATGTGTCTTTATTTCCAAAAGGAGCATTTTCAGTTAAAATACCACTATATTTAATAAAGGTCTAATCTAACAATTTCTACTTAACATTCCTAACTTTATCATGAAATAAAAGTTTGATCAGTACATACAATAATGAGAGTTTATCCAGTAAAATATATTAATGTTATAAATCTACACTTTAGGGAAATTTCTTGATTCTACTTAAGATAATTTGTAATAAAAATCTATAATTATTATTTTATAATGTTTCTTGTTTCTTAATAAAAACTGTGAAAAAAATCTTCTACTTTTCTTATCTACCTAGAAGAACCCATAAGATTTTTGTTTTTAATATCCTAGTTAAGGTTTCCTACCTACATATATTTAAATTTGTTATTGATCTACTTAAATTAACTTTAGTCATCATCTGATACAATGATAACTTTAGTTAGCATTCAGTATTTGTATATGGATCTCTTCTATAACATCCCACATACATGTTCATCTGACCATACCTTGAATGTCTTCCACAAGAGGAAGACATTACCTATTTTGTTGCTGGTTAGGTCTGGGTCCTGGAAGATTCTTCTTACATTGAGCTGTAGCTGATTTGGAGCAACAAAGCTTGCAGAGAGCAAATCAACTCCCTCTCATTCATTGAGGGCCCTCAGAACATTTGAAGACATCAGTCATGTCTGGCCTTAACCTTTAATCTAAACACCCGCTAATTCTTACAATCATTCCTTATCGGACATGGATTCCATTCCACTCACAAACCTGATCACTCTCTTCCAAGCCTACTTTAGCTTGCCAAGGTGCTCTTGGCACACTTTTCCTGCTGCACTCAGCCCTAAGACTGGGAGGTTATTACTTCTCATGGTTAAACATAGCTTTTCTTGAGAGAGTGTAGAGTATAATTATCAACACTGTGCCTATGAATGGCTGCTGAGCCAATAGGTGTCTGTCATAGTGCTTTAGTAGGAGTGATTTGAGGGTAGAGTGTGTTCTATTTACTGCTTACGTAAGATAGGCATCTGATAAATGTTTTTTTGAAGAAAAGCTTAAGCTAAGTTTTCCCTTATAGTACTTAAGGTGTAATTTTGGACCAACTTTATATTTATCATGATTAAATTCATCTTTTTCTTTGTAACCTTTTGTTACTCTCTGTTTTTTATTCTGTCATCTGTTTTATGTGCAATTACTTCCAGCTTTTGTGCTGAATGCAGATTGGGAAGCATGCCTTTTGTGTCAATACTGTTGAATTAAAAAATACTAAGCCTTCTTATTTTTTTTTCAACCTGACACGGTGGATTGGTAGAAAACATACTAGCATCTGCAGGCCTTAATTATATTGTTATTAGCACTGCTGATTTACATTGTTTCAAAATAAGTTGTTTTAAACTTTGAGAACTTAAATCACTTCACCTGTAAAATACTTCCTTTGCCTGCTGCAAAGAGTTGATAGGATGATCAAATATGATAAGATATAAAAGCGTTTTTTTAAATTGTATAAATCGAAGATTGTAAAGTTGCTATTGTTACTGATGATATCTTGAAAATCTCAATAGATATCGAGTGGGATAGTTCTTATTCTGATCTGCAATTTTGTGATTTGTTTTATTACTACTGATCATCTAAAGTTTGAGTGTTTTAGTTAATAAAAATGTATTTATACATAATTTTGTTTCCCTAAAGTTTAGTGATTTGGTTTGTCAGGGAACAAGGGTGGGAAGGAATACTTTCTGGGTTATAATTCAATTCATGTACTTGAAATACATACATTTTGTGCTACATAGGGCTTTGTTTTTTGCAATTTAAATTGTAGGCTTATGAAATTGTATTAGCGTCTTTGAAAAAATCTGCATCAGCACTTCAGTTGTGTGTATTCTGCTCAATTACCTTGACTTTTTAATTGAAAGGTGGTTGATTATAATTTTAGTATCAGTATTATAGAAAGTCATGGAAATATTTAATGATCATGTAGTTTGAACCCTCTCTGACAAGCAGGAAATTATCTTGTCTACCTGACTTTTAATAGATGACATTCACCCACTGGATGTATCAGACTCTGAGCTGAAAACTCAAATGGAAGTCAAATTCAGGCTCGTAATAATCAGCATCTTCTTTATGCATGTCCCAGAATGCTGTGGAATATATTGAATCAGTCCTGACACAGCTACCTTTTCTCCATTCTGATTATGAAGTTCTTAATTTAACCCCTTCCTGTGTAAATTATTTTGATGTTTTAGTTTCTGCAATAAAAAGTGATTTAAACATATCCATCCAGTGTAAAAAAAAAAAAAAACCCTTCTGGTTATCACTTTTATAGTGCTTATAGTAATACTAGAAGCAAACACCGAGATTGAGGCAACTGAATGAAAATACATAATCTTTCATTACTACATATAGTTGCCTATTTATCGTGCATATAGTAGGGATTCTAATAAATGAGTTGGAAGTATTTATGTCAAAGTCTTGTACCAAGGCCGAGATTATAATAGGTTCTGGGTGTAGATAGCAACTCCTTGGATCAGCTTGCTAAATCACTAAGCTGCCAAATTCATGGAGTGGTATCAGCTATCAGTTCATTAGTTTGCAGTGAAATTTGTCTATTCATTCTGTTAAATAGGTAAGATATACACGTAGTAAAAAATCCAAATTCAAATGATAGAAAAAGAGTATGTGCCTCGGCGCCTGTGGCTCAAGCGGCTAAGGCGCCAGCCACATACACCTAAGGTGGCAGGTTCGAATCCAGCCTGGACCACCAAACAACAATGACGGCTGCAACCAAAAAATAGCTGGGTATTGTGGCGGATGCCTGTGGGCCCAGCTACCTGGGTGGCTGAGGCAAGAGATTCGCTTGAGCTCAGGAGTTGGAGGTTGCTGTGAGCTGTGATGCCACAGCACTCTACCCAGGGTAACAGCTTGAGGCTCTGTTTCAAAGAAAAAGAGTATGCAGTGAAAAGTTTCTACTCTCCTGTGGTCCCCAGTTTCCCTCTCTACAAGCAAGCCAGATTGCCAGTCTCTTCTGTATTTTCCCAGAGAATTATGTACCCTTACAAACAGATAATGTATATCTTTTTTTTTTACTATAATACATTTTTCAGGACTGTTCTTTTTCATTTATGTATCTCAGATGTCATTAATACTAGTACATAGTCACCTTTTTTTAATGGTTGTATACCATGCCTTTGTTTGGATGTTTTGTAAATTTTCACCCAGTCCCTATTGGTGGACATTTAGCTTGTTTTTAATCTTTTCATACTATAGTTTTTCAGTGACTGTTCCCTATATACCCACAGAACTATGGTATAAATTCCTAGAAGTGGAATTGCCAGGTCAAAGAAGAATTACCTTATTTTGATAGACACTTCCACATTACTCAACAGAAGATTAACTATTTTTAGTTCCATCAACAATATTTAACCACAGCAGAAATTTTATCCTTCCAGTGACAGTTACTTACGCCAGTTCTTCCAAGTTTCTCCCAGAATTTAGATACCTAGGAAACCAAAATCTAGAGATTCTTTAAGTGTATGAAATGATGACTGAGGGAATTTCATGGTCTTGAGCAGTTTTCAGACAGCCCCCCCTGCTTTCTCAGACTGGACTTCTCTGACACATCCCACATGTCTCTGTACCATGTGTAATAAAAATTAGTCAAATCATGTCTCTTTTTAAGACTTCATACTGAGAGTTCCTGTTCAGTATGTCCTTATCATTATATTTCTTTTTCTGCATACAGTTATTCTATTATGTACAGGTTATGATTATTCTTTAATTATTATGTTTTAATTTGCTGATTATAAATTACATGTAGGATTGTATTTCCTTCAGAAATAAAAATATAGCAAGGGTTATTTCTAGACATGTTTCCTAATGACAGCTAATTCCATCAATAGCTTGTGAGTCTTTATTCATAAAAAGCACTTGCTGGTCCTTAAGAGTTTGATCTTTCCTGTCATTTACGTTAGTATTTTCTCGTTTAAAACACCCAGGCTCATCTGTGTTTGGGTCAATAATAATACTCTCTATTTTGATTACCACTGACTGATGAGTAAATTCTTATAAAGTGTTTTGGAAATACAGTCTCTATATAAGCTACCAGTGTGCTCCATCTCTAAACTTCCTAATGTACCACTAATGAGTTGTGTGTAAGTAGAAAGTGTTGATTGGTTTATGTCATCTGTGACATCTGTATACATGCTATCTAGCAAGTATATCACGAGCATGAGATGTTAGGTTATGTTTTGTTTAAGAATCTCTTGAAAATTATGTCATGTTTTAAGTGGTATTTATTGTACCAGATGTTTCCCATGTAATTGTGTGAATAATTTGATTCATGCCTTAGCCAGCAGTGTGTTCTTTATTCACTAAGTAATTCTTTTTGCTCTTTATTTTCATTATCTATCTTCTATTCAAAGAAAAGTCAAAGTAATTACCAGCTGTTGCATTATTAGAATATACTAAATATTTTATCATCCCAAAAGGCTAGAATAATTGGAAGGAGAAGCAGGAGAAGAGGTTAATTAGAGAAATCTTATTAGGAATCAGTGGATACTATTATTGTTTTACCCCTTCATCAATGTCACAGACTGTTAATCATGCAGTCGGTTATGGTAAGTTCAGGTAATTTGATATGTTTTATGAATGCAAGAATAATACATAATAGATTTGGAATAACTCTTAACACCCCACAGTTCTCATGCAGAAATTTTCTTAAATGTTTTGTTTGAAAATACTTGTAACCTTAAACTTAGAATAAATTTTACTCATTATCAGTGGATATACTTCTTAGGTTGTTAGGACTTGTTTTAGGTTTCTAAATAAGATATTTTTTCCTCATTGCTTCTGTTTTCATTCTCAAAATTATTGAAGGCTTTTAGGCAAACAGTAGCCACAATGATAAAATTATTTGGAGAGGGATTTATTTCCTTAAGCATTCTTATAAGAGTAACATCTTTATTCAGCGGATTTTGATACAGAATAGTGTTAATAGGCCTTTTATAGGTTAGTCTGGGATCATAACCACTATTTTATGCATTTCTGGGTGAAATTTTTTGTGTTCAAAAAAATGTTACTTCTTTCTTAAACAAAAAACACTATTGGCACAGAACTTATAACTCATTCCAAAATTGAGGACTTATTTTATTGTTAAGTAGTTCTCCAGGGAATACATACTAAATAATGTTCATTTTGTGCTTGAAAGCAATTATTAGTCAATCTCTTTAAATATGTAATTTTCAGTAACATTTAATGTTTAATGTATTTTTAGGTTTTAAATTCTTTTTAAAATTATAGAATACATTAGATTTCAAATTAAGTTACTAGTTACTATGTTGCACTTATCTTTCTATTTGCCAGGAGCATGACCAAATAGGGGAAGAATCTTTTTAATGATGTTATAGTGATAAATTGTTTTTGTCCTTTGGAATAATCCATCAGAAAGGAAAATTGAGTAAACTAGTAATCATCCAGCAAAAAAACTTTTTATATGTACTCCAGAAAACCTAAGCAAAGAGCTAACAGATATGTGATGCTTTGTCAAACTTTTATCCACTACTGTTGAAAATCGAGGTGAAATTCCAGAGTCAATACTTACGTATTACGAAAATCTATCTGGTATGACTCCATGCTGCTTCGTGAAACTAAATGTTTGTGTTTTTATTTTAGTGACATTGTATGCCTCCTGCATTCTCCTGGGAGTGTTCTTAAATAGCAGCACGCCTATATTTTTTGAGCTTTTTGTGGAAACTGTCTACCCTGTTCCAGAAGGAATTACTTGTGGAGTTGTCACTTTTTTAAGTAATATATTCATGGGAGTACTTTTATTTTTTCTCACGTTTTATCATACAGGTAAGAAATGTGTTTGTTTTATTTACTATCTAAATATGTTATAAGTTTGTGGCACTGATGTATAGGAATTTATATGGAGAATTCATACTAAGGTATATTACTTTATATGTGCTTTCACTGCCAACAAAGGAAAATATCCTCAATTGTTTTTCTTGAAATGCATTGTAGTCCTAGTGTACCCTTACCCCAGACCCTAAAATTTCTGAATTAATTAACCTAGGCTGCAGCCCAGCTCATTAGGTGATTATAATATGTAGATTCTCACTGAGAACTACAGTGAACTGCAGCCCAGCTCATTAGGTGACTATAATATGTAGATTCTCACTGGTCTACTGCTTTTTAAAAACTACTTAGTATCTACTATCTTAACACAGAGTGTAAGTTAAGGTCAGGCTAAATATGGAGTTTAAAGCCTGAGGGACGAATAAGAAGAAGTCACTCAGTGTAAGAAATACTTTAAAATGTGGCGCTCCAAGAAGCCAAATTGTTAATAAGAATCTTTCTGACAGGCTTGTAATTGAAATAATAACCATGCTTACTTTCTTAACTAGAAAATTTTTTTTCAAAACTTTGAAAGCCAGCAGACAGGATCATCGCTGGATTTGTGGATGACTTCTGTCAGAAGTCACATTCACCTAACAATGAATTTAAGTAAACAAACTAGATAGTTTATATCACTCAGCAGTGCAGGTAAAGTAGTTTTTAACTTTGCTAAACCCGGTAAGAGTTGGGTTTATTGTATGAGGGAAAGGGACATTGTTGAAATTAGAAGAGTTCTCCTTAGTCTTCTCCAGAGACACATGTTTCTACTAGGGAAAAATGCTATCACCAGAGAAAGGTCTTCTAAACAGAATTGTCTAACAGTTATGACAACTCAATTTTAATTCATTTCAGTTTTGTCACAATTGAAACTAAGCAGCCTCTCTTTGGTAAAGCATCAAAGGTGCTGTGATGGGACACAATTATCAGAGGGACTTTACCTAATAAATGCAAAACATGGTAACCTAATTAACCTGAAACAATAAAAAAGAAAAAGAAAAATGGCTGTGTTGCCCTCTACGATGATAAGACAGTTTTCCAGCCAGTTTTCTTAGCATAGCTTTGCTAAGTGGTCAGCACAGCCTGGAAAGTATATTCTTTCCTGTCAATCAGAAATAAGAGTTTTGTCCTCCTAGTATTTAAAAACAACAGTAGATGCCAGATAATGTTATCCCTTAATAAATCTTTTGTTTGTGGTCTCTAGTATATAACAAACATGTATTTATTGATCTGTTGAAGGCAGGGAAAACACCAATAACAGTTAACCACCCCAACCTGTCTTTCTACAGAAAAGCTCAATGCGTGTCTGGTCATTTCTCTTGGACAGTCGGGTATCCATCATTCTCCTAGGTCTGGCTGCAGTTTGCATTTGTTCAACAGAGATTGGTGTCTGGTGTGAATTTACTGGAACTGTAAATCAGTCACTACTCAGTCCTCTTGCAAATTCATAGTGACCAGATATAAGCAGATATTTTTATTTCTTTGGCATAGACAGCAGAAGAAGCACTTGGCACCATTTCTGCCCGTCTTTATCTCACTGATATAATCACATACTTATCTATCTGTGGGGAAAAGCTTCCCTCTTTTTGGTTGATTTCTGATCACATGTTCATATACATGTTTGTATATATGTTAACTTTTCTACCTAAACTCTATGACTATTGTGGAAAAAAAAAACGAAACTTTAATAATTAATTTTAAAGACAATTTTAATCCACCAAGATGATTTTTTAGGGAAAAAGTCACATTAAATTTTGGCACTGTAGACAGTTTATGAGAAGATAAATGTGGAAGAACCTCGGCCAGGGCACAGCTGGCACTCGCCAAATGTTTGTTTTCTTCTAGATAATTAGCTGATTGATATTAGGAATTTAAATATCTGGGGTTCTATTTTTAAAGAAATGCTTTTATGTGTTTATGTGTGAGTGTGTAAATGAATACACACAAATATACTCCACATCTCTCCAAGGCCAAAATTACTAGGACTATAAAATCTGTGTTAAAATTCTTTTCATATATGGTTAACTGACCTTGCCCTAAAAGTACTGCAGCAGAGATCCACATTCTTTATGGACTAAGATATGATATTATTATATATAACTTGCAAATCTGAAAATTCTGTAAGGCTGTTTTCTAAAAATAACTTAAAGTTCTACAGCCTCGTACTCTAAACTTGTTAAATGGTAAATTAAATTACCCTTTCATTAAAACCAGTGTTCAAATGTCCTAATGCAGTAATTTTAGAAACTCACCCAGAATTTAGTTCTATGTCAAAATCCAACTATATATGATAAGAATGCCTGTT
Organism: Galagoides demidoff; assembly: GCA_963574575.1. Lineage (NCBI taxonomy): Eukaryota > Metazoa > Chordata > Mammalia > Primates > Galagidae > Galagoides > Galagoides demidoff. Next base: position 55,462 of record CAUYQV010045875.1, read on the forward strand.
TTTTAATCATCATAAAGATCTGTGGTTTTTTAAGTCACTTCTCAAAGAAGCACTAAATTTGCTACGAGGTTCCCCATCCTCCCCAATGTGCTATCAGATCAGTGACTCACATATCAGATAATTTCTCAGGGCTATACAGACGAACTCCAAAATGACCACGTTAGAATGCCTAACCTAGCAGGATAGGTCCCACTGGCTTTTTGCCTGCAGATGAGGGGCACTGTCATTGAGGGTGAATGTTATTCACACTCCTGTACCAGCACCACTGGCTGATTTGGTGCCAACGTCAGAGGATCTCCACCACCTGCTTTAGTTCTGCTTTGAGTACCTAGAATCATGTCAGAAAAATGTCTCCAAGTTTTTGCGACTTGGATTTTTCAAGGTCCCCGTCAAAAGAAAAGTTGTTACTTGTTCCTTAATGTAAACATCCTTATAAATCTGGTGCTTCCTATGTTTGCTGTGAGAATCTCGGCAAGTTAAGGTAGCACAGTGATGCTTTATGCTAATAACATCATAAAAAATCAATTTGAGAATACTGTTATGTCCTTTATGTACTCTGAAAAGTATTCTGTTTTACATTCTGATGTTTTTATTATCTGTTATTTTTTTAATTCTAGAAACTTTGCAGCAGGTTTTGGTGAAAAGTATAACGATTTTTACCTCAGATCTTTAAAGTAGCTGATCATGAATTTGAGGTTGTATTATTGCTCAAAAGAGTCAAGGGTCCAGGCGCAATGGTTCACAGCTCCCAGCACTTTGGAAGGCTAAGAGGGAGGATCACTTGGGTCCAGGAGTTTGAAACCAGCTTGGGGGGCAACATAGTGAGACCCTTGTTTCTCTACAGAAACAAATTTTTAAATAGCCAGGCATGGTGGTGTGTGCCTGTTGTCCCAGTTACTCAGGGAGCTGAGGCAGGAGGATCACTTGAACCCCAGCAGTTCAAGGCTACATACATCATGCCACTGCACTCCAGCCTGGGCAACAGAGTGAGACCCTGTCTCATTAAAAAAAAAAAAAAAAAAAAAAACAGGGAGGAAGGGGCCTTGCTGAGGTGGGAGGCATTGAGTAATCATTGTTACCTGGAGAACAAAGAGTGGTTCCATGTGGACTAGTGTGGAGTAATTTTATTTCTAAGAAGTAAAATAATAGAATGATGGTAAGATCTAGGCAATTTAATATGAAATAAAGGAAGCAGGGCATCAACCTGGAGGATTGTGGCATCAGCTGTCTGCTCACCTTGGCTGAGAATGGAGATGATCTTGTTAAATTGCCACAAGAAAAAGAAGAAAGTTGGTTCTGGAGAGTGGTAGCTGGAAACAGACAAGTTCTTGGAGGTGGTGGAAACTCAAAGTATGATATCACTGAAGGGCAAGGTAAAAAGTATAATTAGCACTTCAGGAGCAAAAAGATAAGAGGATAAGCAAAATCCCCGTTTGTTCTGTCCCAACAGAGCATCACCATTTGGTGCAGAACCCACTTCACCAAGTGAAATAGAGTCCCTGTCTAAACTGTAAATTGGCCAAAAGAGTACTCCAACAGCTGTGCAGTGGACGGTAGCGAACAACAGGAGTATGGGTGGGTTGTGGAGCCCTACCTTCGGGTGTGGATTGATCTGCCTCCAGTAAAAGGGAGAGGGAAGGAATGTTAGAAAACTGCTCGCTGTAAAAGATAAAAAGGGTCCAAAAATTGCAATAGATCGTGATTCTTTTCATCTGTCATATGACATAAGGCTCCAGAAGGACAGCTGTTGACTTTGCTGCTGTTGAGCCAAATTAGATTTTTAAGCAAGCCGTTTCCTGCTTATTAGAGCACCTTAGTTACGTTTTATGTGAATGGCTTCAGCTGGAAAATGTAGAGGTTTCCCTGTCTCTGAACTTTTGCTTTCAGAAGAGGCAAATAATTTCAAAGAGGCAATTGATGGAACCGAGTGAATTTACGGTGAGTGGATTTGACTTTTCAGAGAAAGACATGCGGTAAAAACTAATCAACAGATTGTGACACTAAAGAGCAATTATGAAGCGTTTTTAGAGATTTCATCACAACCCAGATAGAAGGAATAATTTTACAACTCTAATAATAACCCTGAAATAAAAGGTCTGTTTTGACAATATTTCACAAATTTCTCAGTTTAAGGAGAGCAAGGACAGGCTGATTACTGCTGCGTGTGTGTTGCTGTAGCTCCCCATAAAACGCCATCTCTTAAGATTTAAAAAATGTCATTGTTGTAAACCGTGTTGTCAAGTACCATACTTTCTTTTATCTATTGCTTAAAATTTGGCCTTACAGTCAGAGTGCTGTCTTTTAATACAAACAGTATACTATTGTCTATGTTTTTACTGCTTTTTTCTTATTTTTTTTTTTACCACTTCTAGTGAAATTATCAGAAATCCAGGGGTTATACAGTTAATATAAAAGCAGAAAATGCCTGGTGTGTCATTTCAAGGAAGGTCGATAAAGACAGGATCCCAGAGGTCACAGCTTCAGTCCAAGTAAAGCACAAAAAACAGCTTTGCATAAAATTACCATTGAAATATATGTCTTTGTTACATACTATAGAATAGCATGTCTGACTTTTAAAATGTAGTAATTGAGAGGTGGGGAGGCTGCTTTTATAACCATATTACAGAAAAAAAGGTATTGAACACCTTTTCTTACTGGTTGTCTTTCTGATTTTCATTTCTGAGCATAAATTGCTCTTTTAGCCATATGAATTATGGATTAAAGCAAAGCAGCAATGTGGAAATCTTTAGGATGACTTTTGAAGATTAAGGTAGTATTAGCATTTTGTAGACGTACGGAGGGAAACTCTAAACCTATAGCAGTGACAAAGGAAAAAAGGTATTAGGGAACTTGTTCCCTTCTTTGGTATTTTTTTTTTAAATCGAAACTGCCAAATGGGTATTAAACTAGAGAAGTTGTCCCTATCACCTCTGCCAGACTCTTTATGCCGAGGAGCTGTTCACTCCAAAGCCTGGGGATTGACTGGCAGGCAGGATTGAGGTAGAGGATGGCTGAGGCACACACAGCTCAGGTTCCCTGGAGCTCAAGGAAGCAGGTAGAGGCGGCCACAGTTGGATGGTGTGTGTGGCTTGGGATTGTCCTGTTGGAAAATCCTGAATTCATGAGAACATTTTTAAAGAAATATATTCTCGGCTCGGCGCCTATGGCTCAATCGGCTAAGGCGCCAGCCACGTACACCTAAGGTGGTGGGTTCGAATCCCCAGCCCGGGCCCGCCAAACAAGCAATGATGGCTGCAACCAAAAAAATGGCCGGGCATTGTGGCGGGCACCTGTGGTCCCAGCTACTTGGGAGGCAGAGGCAGGAGACTCGCTTGAGCCCGGGAGTTGGAAGTTGCTATGAGCTTTGATGCCATGGCACTCTACCCAGGGGGATAGCTTGAAGCTCCGTCTCAAAAAAAAAAAAAAAAAAAAAAAGAAAATGAAGAAATATATTCTCAATATAGTAAATCACGTAACAACAGAATTGAATTGCCTGTTTAGATGATTCCTCTAGGTTTTCCAGTAATTGGTTGTATGTAACCGTTCATGCTAGTAGGAAAAAACACTGGAAAGAAATAAGCCAAAGTATTCATGGTGGTCTCTCAAGGGGTAGAATTATGATTGAATTTTTTAATGTGTTATTTTATTGCTCTGTGTATTCTCTAATAAGTTTCACAATGATTTCTATTTAACTTTTTTGCTGAGAAATAAGCATTTCTATCCAAAACATATAAAAATGTTATCTCAAAAGTCAGGTGATTTTCTTACTTGTCTTTTTCATCTATTAGGTATATCTAAACAGGGATGAGAGTAGATGGTAGAGAGAGCATTTAAAAAATAATTTAAAAACTAACATTTAAAGGTATTTTTTCTTTGAAATAATAGATTTATTTTGCAGCCAAAGTCAAGGTGGATTAAATTGATGAAAAGTTATTAACTGTATTGATTAAAAATATTCCACATGGAAGCCCTCTAATATATTACACACATCACTTAGTTTCCAGATTGTCAGTGTTTATTGAAAGCCAGTTTCTAGGCTTTCCAAGGTGCATTTATTATAAGTGCTTTTAAATGCAGAGCAGATTCCTTCTGGCATACAGGTGGTGTTCTGCTAGTGATATATGAATGTTTAAAACTGCATGTTTTTGTCTTGCAGAGTTGTCTTGGTTCAACTGGTGCCTTCCCGGGTCGTGTTTGCTCAGTCTCCTCCTCATTCTGTGCTTCAGGGAATCCTATGACAGACTCTATCTTGACGTGGTTGTCTCAGTTTAACAGCACAGACTTGGAGGAGTTAAAGAAGTCTGGAAGTCAATACTGCACACTGCACATTTGCTTGGAGTTGCACATCTAACAGGAAGAAAAGGAGAAGAAACTTCATTCAGAGGTTTTGTTAGGTTACAGATTACCACATTAATTTAATTACTATGAGGGAATGATAATAAGGGGCTTGAGTGGTGATAGGGGATCTTCAAACTCCACAAGTGGCATACTGGGGTTGGAAGGATGACATCTTACACTAAAGCACTGAATCCCCTCCATGTTTCGTGCCAGTGCTAAACTACTGATTACTTATAATTATGAAAAGAAAACAAAGGTGTCTATCACAAGAAGATAACCCCTGCCCTAAGTCACGTATCAGAATAGGAATAAAGGCCACTAACTTCTAAAGAAGTTCAAATCCTGGATCAGATTTTAATTATAAAATAGCCAAGAGGTATATTGATGATAGAAATTAGCCTGTGTACACTACATTTTTTTTCTAATAAAGCCATTTCTTATATGACTCTATCTTTAATCAGGTCAGAAACCTTTGGCGATCTTTATTACAGTGATCAAGTGCTTTCCAGTGACTGCAGAGCACAGGCACTGTGCCTCCCTCTCAGCTTATCTTTGTTTCTGTGAAATACAGTTTCACCTGCTAGGCCCTTAAGTAATGATATTAAGGGTGACTAAATGTTTAATATAGTTGCATTAAATGTTGTATGAAAAGTGTCATTTCATTAGGGTTTAGCTCTTTGTTAAAAGTAAAATGGCAAGTCGCACAGAACATACAGTGTCTTCTGCTTACACACAGTGGGCATGAATTGTAAGGTCCAGAGCCCTTATTTACCAGGGTTAGATTTTGCTAAATGACCTTTGTTTGAAATTAACAGTTTATAACACTGAAACTTTCAAATCTGTTGACTGATTTCTAAGTTACATCCTTGAATTTAAATTTAGGTTGTAAAATACTCGATTGTACGTGGTGTGGACATATTTGAGGGGGCAGCATTTTGCCAGTACCTGTTTTCTTTCTACCGATGATAGCCTTCTTAAAAATAGCAATTCCTTTTTGGCTGGCTCTCAGACAGGTATTTCATTATGACATAAGATATGCTGCAGCGGGAGTATGATATCACCACTCCTCACATTTATATATTACAATTTCCTTCACACAGAAAAACCATTCTCCCCCAAAGCCAATATTACTTTACCTTTATTATTCTCCACTCCCTCCAGCCCCCCTCCTTTTTTCCTCACTTGAAATTGTATCTTCATTGTCAGCTAATTATGTATTGTCTTTTTCTGGAGAGATAAAGAGCAGGCCAACTAATGTTGTCCAAGGTGGCAAAGTCCAGCTGAGGAAAGCCGGTCAGCACATAATTCTGCTCATCCCCGTGTGCACGCACACCGCCACATACGGCACCAGATTTGCAGGTGCCTCACCCTCTCCCTTAGGTGCTAGGCTGTGCATTAACTCTCCTCCATTCTACAGAAGGATTCCAGTACTGCCTACGTCTTCTAAGACCCTAGATTATGAAACTAGGAAAGTAAGAAACCCCTCAAATGTACATCTGTCTCAGTCATCTTAAGTCATCTCCCTTTCTAATCACCCTCCTCATTTAGCGGAAAGAACTAAAGGAACTCGGTAACTTGCTGAAGGGAATAAGAAAACCTATAAAAGCTAGGATAGTTCCGGCTAACTCTATCATTCTTCTTAAATAGAAGTGAAATAAAAGGAAGACATAATTCTTGAAGATGATTGAAACTAGCCACTAAAGATAACTGTGCATGACCCGGATGCTAACGTAAGCACTACCCCTTTCCATTTAGGAAGAACATAGAAAATAAAGGGAAGAAGTATGAGGTATTTGGTTGTATTCGGGACAATTGTGTTTTGAGATATTACTGTGTAAAATTCTATAAGAGTTCTGCTGTAGAACATTTTAATCATGGTTAGCTCTACTAAGTAACTACTAAGTAACTACTACTAAGTAAAAGAGATAGGGTCTTGCTATGTTGCCCAGGCTGGACCCCAACTCTTGAGCTCAAGTGATCCTCAAGTAACTGGGGCTACAGGTACACAACACAGTGCCTGGCTTTATTCCACTTTTAACACAAAATAATACTTTAAAAGTATCTCCTAAATGACTTTTTTAATTAGTTCAAAACATCCCAAATGGGAGTGATTAAAAATTCTTGCAGTGTGCTAGGCACCAATTCTTATTCTTAATAAAATACATGAGAGGCAATCCATTCCCCCTATTTCATTAGTATCCACTTACCCCTCCAGCAGATAATTGTTCTAATCACAAACTGCAGCCATTTTAAGCAATCAAAATTTCATATCCACACCTAATAGGAAGGGAACTAAAAGGCTTTGGGGTGGGGGGAAGATTACATATCACTTACTTGAATATTGCAAATGATATTTTCTTTATTTCTAGCATGCTTCAAAATAGACCAGCTGTCATCTTTGCATTTTCTAAACAAATACTATAGAATCCAAATGAAATTTTATTGCTGAAATAAATCTTAACCCTTCACTATTCAAGCCTTCATTTTAAAATTTATAGAAACACTCACAAGAGGAGAAGTACGTTGCCAAAGGTCACAATCCTAGCTAGTGGCAAAAGTGGAACAAGGACCCACATTTTTCTGATTCTCAAACCATTTTTTTTTCTTATCTCATAGAATTACAGCTTAATTCAGACCATTTTGGGTATTCATGAGTGCACTTCATATTCAAATGTGATGGGGCTTAAGAGTAAGCTCCCGTTATTGAGTAAAGGAAGAACAGGGATTAAATGGAGGTGATTATTTATTTTGTAAATAAAATTATTCTATTTCCTCATCACTATCCTGTAGGTGCCCTGAAATCTCTTAATACTCAGCTTGCAGTGACATAATGTAAAAAAGATTCTGATGAATAATTCAGTCCTCATAAACCAAGTCAGCAGCATTATTAATTGGTAAGGACATGTTGTAAGTTCCCTACGGCTTATCAATTAATACTTCACAGTCTATGAGAAGAAACATTTTTTAATATGATCCATGGTGGAGGTATAGGAACAAGACAATTGCAGTCACAAATGCATTTCACTAGAGGATGGAGCTAATAACAAGAGAGAATCAAGTACAAATGTAATTTTGTATATTTAAGCATGTATGGCCTAAGGGCCAAGTTTATTCATAGATCATATATTCGTGTTTAATTATTAAGGATGTTTACAGCTTATTTTGTGAAGCCCTTCTAATGAGGGATCCAAGCTAAGGGATTTTAAATTGAAGAGATTAAATTCCCATCTACTTATCTTTTAATTAGATTTTTTTACTATTATTTTTACTAAAATTTAGTCATTCATCTTAACTGTATAAGTACAAGCTTCATTTTAAACTCAAGACTGAATTAAAAACAGCAAATTTGCTTTAAAGTTAAAAATCTCATTCAGTTTTACGTTCATCCCTGAAATAAGTACAGGCATTAATATGACTATACTGTATTATCAAGCAAATGCAAAAGCTGTGATATGAAGAAAATGTCCTATTAAAAAAGAAATATAGAAAACTATGAGAATATTTGATCAGACCTATTTTATACATATTGGAAAAACATACAATCTCTACTTTAATTTGTAATTATATAGAAGGGAACAAGATTTAAGTTATTTCTCTACATCAAACAGTTTGCTAGTCTGTGAGGCGATGCAAGCTGTGCTTAGAGGGAAACAGTTGTGCATTTAGGAGACACTTGAGGGTGTCACCTCTGGCCAGAGGATGGGAGTGATACAGGCAGTCACATAGCCCTAAATCTTTCTGATTTTAATTTTTTCTTGGTTGGAACTGAAACAGCAGCAGCTCCTTTTTTCGCTTTATGATTTTCTGAGGCTCTGATTCATCCTTATTGCCTGGTAGCTTTCTAAATCCTTGGATGAATATGACTGCAGCTCCATACCCAAGATTCTCTGTTTCCTTGAAGTGACCTCATCCCCTCCCCAGGTTCCCAGGCAGGAAACTCAGTCTTATTCCTAAGTAGTAAATAAGGCCATATGCCTAGAGTTCCCTCTCCCGATACCAGCACCATCAGAACGTAAGTGAATTCTGGTACTCCAAAAAGATTTAACAGTTCTTCTTCTCACAGCTAAGCCTCATAAGTTAGAATATTTCCTTGAAATGTGAATTTCAAAGGCCTCTGGCCAGTTTCTGTAGTTGGAAGTTTAGAATATGAGTTAATTGCTTTCTGTAGTTTTTTAGTCCTTAGAACTTGGTAGACCTCAAACAATAGCTTGCTATCTTAGCCCACTCTTAAAAAGAGACATCAAAAAGTTAACTCCACTCCAGCTGTGCATTGAACAAAGGAGGACTAAAAAAATCTTAAACATAGCTTAAAAAATGAAACAAAGCATAGGATTAGCATAGAATTGATTTCAGTAAGTTTGTGATGAAATGATAAACGTATCAAATCAACTTAGCTCTAAACATGCTTTCCAGACTTAGGACGTTGTAAGGCTTGGGACTCCAAAGGGGATACTGGAAAATCAACCCCAACATCACAGCACTTTTCGGGTTCCCCACTGGTTCTTATAAAGTATAAAGGAGGCTCCTGCATTCTTGAACAAAATGGCAAGGATAACTCAAAGATACTTTTGAGTTTATCTTAATATTAGAAAGAAATACTTTGTCAGATTCCTATTTACCCAGAAGGAACATAGAATCAAAGAGGTTATCTGATTCAACTACATCATTTTACAGATAGCAAACAGAGACAAGTTTGAGTTCAATTACATGGCTAGGTTTTAGCAGGTCCCCCAGCTCCTAGACCAGCATTCTCTCTATGGATGATCAATATGTTACCCAGAGTAAATATTTTTTTTCATTGATACATATTTTTTCTTTTTTCTTTTTTTTGCAGTTTTTGGCCAGGGCTGAGTTTGAACCTGCCACCTGCTGCACATGGGGCTGGCGCCCTGCCCCTTTGAGCCACAGGCACCACCCATCATTTATATTTTAATGTTTTGAAAATTACACAAGAAATTCATGAATATGGTACCCATTAAAAAATAGTACATGAATATAAAGTGAAGTGTACCTCCACACAAACATGTCTAATTCATCCTCTCTAGAGGGAATCATGTATCCTTCTAGAAACTTACCTATGCATTTACATATATGTATGTAAAAGCTTGGGAATTTAAAAATGAGTCATCTGAGGGACTGTTTCCTGGACTGTGTTGGCATGAACTTTATGGGCAGAAGCAGGAGTTTCTGAGATCATTATTTCCCTGCCAGATGAGTCTTATCAAATGTAGCACACAGTGGTTAAATAGACATTTCACAGACCTGGTTATGTACCATCAAGCTCCATCATCCTCTGGCATTTCAAAGTGAGTTCTAGTATGCACTATTCTATTTTCTTAAGTTTCTATTTTTATACCCATCAACTAAGCTCCCCATACTATGAGAGAAGAAAGTGAATGGCCCATCCCCAAAATCCAAATAGATCCTCATAACAGGGCTTTCCTGGCCACCTCATCTCTACGGAGGCACACAATATTGTACAAAGCAGAAAGGCAACATAAGCCTGTACAATTCTAATTTTTACAAAATAATAGCTAATGGAGATTCCTGGTAATCCTTAATATTTTTCTGCTTTCTTGGGTGGCCTAACTTTCAAGCTGCCAGTAGCACTGATGGACTGTAGCTGGGCAGGGACTTAGCTTCTTTCCTGTCCTCTTGCCCACCCGTGACCTTTCTGGTCATGTCTTATTTCTGGACATGCTTAGAAGCAGACTCTGAAACCCAGGTTTCCTGAGTTGCCAGCACGAGAGGTAAGCTGGCCAGGCAGTTTCACTGTAGGCTGGACTGGAGAGGACACCAAGAAAGCACTGGCCCAGGAGCCCAAAGGCCTGGCTTCCTCCTAGGCCTGGTGAACTTCAGCTATTTGACCTTAAGCAAGTTACTTTATTTTCCCACATCTCTAAAGTGATGGACTGAACAAGGAAACCATTCCTAGGTTTCTACCAGAAATTCGGCTCATTCTTAAGAATTATAATAGAAAATGACCGACATGCAGTCTAAAACGAAAGGGCTTCCTGGCACTTTCCTGTTTCCCGTTGTGCAGTGCCCTCTCACGAGCCCTGCTTGTGAACTCTCACACTGCATACACGTTCAACATGAAGAAATGGTTTTCTCAGCATCTGTGCTGCAAGTGCTGTTTATTTTCCCAAAGGACTTTATATATGAAATGCAGGGTTTATTAAATTTATCAAATGCAATAAGAGAAAATCTGTCATCTGAGATAGCATTCTGAGAGCTAGGTCAGAATGCTGCATTTGCTCACCAGAGTCAGATCAAACCAGATACCAGTCCTTTGGTTCATTTTGATTCATTATGAGGTTTGTACTTATAGAAATCAAACTGTCAGATTAGACAGTAAAGCCAGTCTTAGATCTCTGGTTATGGCATCAAAGAATTGTAAATAACTTTACAACAATGTCTTCTCTGCACGGCTACATCCTTCCAGTAAACTATGCAGAGTGAGAACAGAGAGTCAGTATCTCGAAGCATTGATGTACACACAGATGTTGGTAAACAAGGCTTCATTGTGACAATAACACAGGGATTAAAGTTGTCAGAGATTGGACAACTTTTATACCTGTGTGATAGTTACAATGACTCATACCTGTAGCACCTAAGGAAGCTGAGGCTGGAGGGTTGCTTATTGCTTGGGCCAGGAGTTCAAGACTAGCCAGAGCAAGAGAGTGACCCCATCTCTGCAAAAAATAGAAAAATTAGCCAAGCATGGTGGCACATGCCTGTAGTCCCATAGTCCCAGCTACTCAGGAGGCTGAGGCAGGAGATATCACTTGAGCCCAGGAATTGAGGTTGCAGTGAGCTTTGATGACAACACTGCACTCTAGCCCAGGTGACAGAGCAAGGAGGGAAAAGAAAAGCTGTCTGAGAAATGAACCAAAAGTCCAGCCTGGGAGTTAGGAGACCCGGGTATCTCTTCTTTAGCACAGCTACTGAGCCTCTTCTGTGCCTTGAACAAGTCACCTGTCAGTTTTGGCTTCCTCACTTCTAAAGTGTCAGAGTAGATGTTTCTTTTTGCTGAAAAGTTGTACAGTTCTCTGATCTACACCTAATGGTCACATACAACAGAAAGTAGAAAACAGCCAGTACTCCCAGTTCATACATTACCTTTTCATATCAGGGAGGAACTTCTCCAAGGTCCTATTCATAATGTGTTGTAGGTGCCAGGCAGTTACAGACACTCAGACTGTCATCAATCCTTTATTCCTTCATTCATGTGAGCTCTCATTCATACCGTACGCAGATGTATGTCTGTAAAAGAATCAGAAGGACAAAAGATGTTTCTGCCCTTCAGGACATTTTAGAAAGATTAAAAAACAAGTACTATTTTGAACTAACAATTACCAAGAAATAATGAGCGTTTCCTAAATAATTAATTATGCATAGCAGGAGCCCAAATATTTTTATCATGTCATCATTAACTATAATTCATTCCAAGAAAAAGATATTCTTTTCCACTGAAATCCCCATGATGGTGGGACTTGGGTCTGTCTGGGGGCATGGAATCAATTTTGACATGAGAAATCCCAAACCCTATCACCATTCCATGGCTAGGGAATGGGTTGTTATTCCTCTGGGAAGTGGGAATGGTGTTACTACCCATAACTTCCTCTTAAGACAGAATTTATCAAATCATGCACACTAAGATGGACATACTCACAATTTAAATTTTAACAAAGAATAAAGACCAAATACCAAAAGGAGATATTTCTCATGATAGGATTTGAGATATCAACCAGCTGGGTAGAGAGGGGATACTTTTGGGGCTGGAGACTAAGAAGCCCTTTAGGTCTCCACCTGTGAGTAAACAAATCTAAGCTACTCTCAGTGCATCGCTGGTGAAGTCCCAGCCTCCTGAGCCTTTGCAGAAACCCAAATAATGCTAAAAACGGCAGGTTTTGGTTCCTGCCTATGATTTCATTTACTACCAATACCCGCAATTCCAAATGTACTTCCCTCCCCTACCAGATACGTGTTATTTTGGAGGCTTATGAAAATTAAGTATTCAGAAAAGTCTGCCTCTGTTCTACTTAATTGCATCCACAGGTCCCAAACAAAATCAGTTCTTTGGCCTGCACACTTAACTACCTATTTCTGTTTAGGTGTGTGACTCAGAGAGTACCTGGAAAAAGGCACAAGAAGTGACCGATTCCACCTTACCTGCCACAGGGAGGACAGGGCCTACTTTAGGTGTGCGTGTTATGATGCTCTGTTCCTTCTTAGCCCCTCCTTGAATTCGATAATTGACTTTGTGCCTCTCTTCCTGGTCAATAAATTATCACTAAGAAATTGTTTTAGTACGAAATGCACATATCTCCAGTGGAGCCGTCCCTGCCCTGCATGCCGCACTGTCCTTTGGGCTTTGGGCCCAGAATCCTTGCTCCTCGTCCCAAAGAACCCCCACCCCAAGCCCACCTGTCCTCTTTTGCTGATTGCACTTGACTTTTTCAGGGGGAAAAAATCAATTGACATATTAACCCTAATATAAATATATCACACTTCTATTTCAGAGAAGCTTCTTCATATATATATATATGTATATATATGTACTTTTTTTTTTTTCCCCCTAAGCTTAATAGAGCTTCCTGCCCAGTGGCAGGAAACTCGATGCTGCATTCTGGTGGCTGTAATTGTTCTTCCATCTAATAGGGGAGAAGATTACTCTAATGAACCAGCTGCTGATTCCCTTACCATTCTCTCTTATTTTATCAATATTCCTTTACCAGCAAATTCTTTATAGGTCCTGAAGTTTAGTTCATTTTTTTAAACAAAACTTTAATTTTTCTTAGAAAAACAATCTCATCGTACAGCAGAGTGTGGTCTTCTTCCTCCGACTTTATAGTGCAGTCTGAACATAACGGAGCACTAAAATAGGCATATTCCATCACAGCCAATGTTAAATGCTGGGAGAAGCACATCATATAAAAGTTTTTAAAAAATCAGGATGGAGGACTCTGTATCTAACAATTCAACCAGCATATTTTGAGCTCCTGCTTCATGCTGGCCACTAGGCTAGGCACTGAGGATGCAGAAACAAATGAAACCATCTTGGCCTTCTGATTTTCATTCCAAGGAGTCAATTCATAAAAGCAAATAATTCAAAGCCAGCAATAGCCCCCAAAGGGCTGTGGAAAGCTTTGGAGCTCATCTCTACAGCTGTTTTTCTTCCTATATGGGATCTTAACTCTCTTCAGAAAATAGGTTTTAAATCCTGTTTTCTTGAGCTGTGGAGAATCCATGCTGTCCCTAAACAATGTGTAAGTTACGTGCGATCTTCAGAGAGTAAAAACGTCCCTGGACAGCCTTTGAAGGGAAAGGCAGAGAAATCTGTTTTGAGGGCTTGAAAGTCAGTGGAATGTTTTTAGGGAAAGCTAATAAGCTTCCAAAGTTTTCAGATCTGCTAGCAGTGTTCATTCAGGCCTGGGATTAGGCCAAGAGAAGAGCTTTCTAACAAAGGCAGCACAGGAACCCTGTGTAAGGAGATCTGTGAGACCATAGTAGGAGAGCATTAAAGTATAAGCCAGGCCTGTGGATGTATTTGTTAATGTCTTTTGAGCCAAAGTGCAGGAGGAGGCATGGAGGCTTGGAGTGATGGTGGAAGCAGGTTCTGGAAAGCAGAAGCCCCAAACTGGCTCATTGTCACTGAGTCATCTGGCCCAGCCTCCTGCCTTCTATATCGTGCCTGCAGAGTGTCTGGCCAAATGGCGTTTCAGCTCCCGAGGGGCGGAGATTTTACACCCTCCCTGTGTCTATTCCAGAGTCTTTCTCCCTTGTATTTTGCAAATTCTTCCTTTGAAAGAATAGAGGTGAGAGAGAGGGGTCAAGAAACAATGGCAGAGGGGATAAACAGAACAAACTAGAGCAAAGGACCCCAGAACAAAGGAGTTGTGGAGCTGGAGGTGTGGAAACAGCCTCCACACTTCACGCTTGCTCCTTCTCTTAAATTTGAGCAGCTGACTGCAAGGCCTGTGGGACTCGAGAAGGTGGAACCCGCAGTCTGGGGCCCCTGTCTGGCGTACTGGAGGTTCCTGTTCTGCTCCCAGAGAGTGGTGTGAATGTAGACACCCACCACCGCCCCAGAGGAGCTGTTTCATTCAGAAGTCTTAACTTTTACAGTCCCCGCTCCCAAGGCCGATTGGATGATTAAAGGCCTGCATTCATACCCACTTTGCTGTTTCATGCACTCTACCAGAGTTACTACTTTCCATGCTAATTCTTGGATGCAAAAAAAAAAAAACTTACATAGTCTGAGGGGATTGAGATGCAAGTAAAGTTACTGTCTCTTACTCCATCCACACTTTTCCATCTGCCTCCATCCTCCATCCTCATTCCTAGCCAGAAAGCCTGTCCAACCAGAAATCCCTCTCAAAAGCCCAAGCACTTCATTGTTCTCCCTCTCTGTTCCCAAGCTGTGGTATACACGTATTGGCCTAATTTAATGCCATAAGTTATCTGGTTTCACAGTCCCCACACATTACAGTCAGGGTGGGGGGCAAGCTGTGGAGATAGGGTAGCTGCAGAAGCCAGGGCCTCTGCTGGTGAGGGGGAGCCCGCAGCATGCTGGGGCTCCTAGCACACCCCACAGACCCCTCTGTCCCTTCCCTGGGCCTTGGGCCTTAAATCTCATTCCAATTCATCCCTCCCCCATTCCCTCCTTCCAGTCCCAGGCTACACTGACTCTCCTGACTCCTTTTCAGTCTGTAGAACAATATCCTTTTCTGTTTCGGATCCGAGTCCATCTTGGAATTGGTTTTTGGCTGAAATGGCCGCAGTTGAACCCTCTGCCAGAGTGAAATAGTACTCCAGCAGGCTGCTGTAGACGTCCTGCCAGTGGGGATCGAGGTAAGAGTGAGTCAAGACAAGACTGTCCCAGATGAGATTATTCCCAGCTCCAGGGCCTGATTTTAAAATAGCAACACCCAGATATGGGTTGTACACAGGTTCACTGAGGGCAGGTGCTCCTATGACACCCATGTGCCTGGATAAGCCTTCTTCTCCAGTGCAAGAGATGGTGCAGATGGGAACGGTATGGGGGTCAGGGGAGCCTAAACCTGCCCACACCGAGATTTGATGCGTGCACCGGCTCTGCCGCCTGCAGGTCTATGCAACAGTGAGAGCAGAAATGTGTGGTGAACTCCCCTCTGAAGTGCATCACACCTATGAAGTGTTCTGTGCATTTTTAAATAATTCTTACCATGTAAAGATTGTATTACATTTTAATAAAAAAATTTTTTTGCATTTTACTTTTGTAATATTTGGGATTTTATAGATTTTTATTTTATGGCCAAGTATACTTTTGTAAGGAAATGTTGAAGTCTTGAGTATTTTTATTCTTTTAAAAAACTATGGTTAATGTCAACTGTAAGCACTGATAAATATTATTCATGTGCAATTTTCCTTCTTTTTAATCCGGACTTTTTAAGAAACTGTGTTTTGGCATAGCGTTTTATTTAAAGTGCTGCTTCGTTTTACACATTGTGCATACTGAAGATTGTGAAAAATAAAGATGCATTTAAAATCTCTGTGCTGTTACATTGTAGAAATGGTAATGTGCATTGCTTTGCCAAAGTGGTAATTAAATGTTTAATGGTTTAGAACTCCTAGTTCAGAATAGGGCTTCTAGTCATCGCTCACGGAGCACGAGGAGCACGAGCTTCCAAATAAGCCTCTGTTTCTTTGGAAAACTCACTTCAGCATGGCGATCTCCCATTCAGTTAGGAAATATGGTTATGTTGACGTTATGGTGACTGTGCTTGTGGTTTTGCAATAAATGTGTATTGAAAGCACTTGTGATAACGTGGTCTGCATTTTGTTTTTAATCAAACTCCAAATGGCGGTAGAAGTGGAGCCAAAGCTCCCTGAGTGTTCGGGCAGCAAGATGTGGTGGGAAAAAGCACGAGCTTGGAAACAGAGGAGGCTGGGCCAAATCTGTGCCTCCATGGCAAGCCCCGGGACTTAAGGATCCCTTTATCTCCTTTGGAGATGGGCATCTGGAACCATTAAAGTATAATTAAATCGAGGAGGGGATAATTATATTTACACACCTGGGTTTTGTGATGCTGGAATAAAGCGAAGAACTTGTCCAGCACCTGGTGCATTTGGACTGCCCTGTAATACCCTCTGCTTCCTTCCCCTCCCTTATGGGTACACACACAGTGTATCTCTCTTATGCCATATATGAAGCAGAATTCTTGCCCCAATTTTTTGAAATAACTTTTCCATTATAAAACAATACACAGTTGTGGAAGGTGTTTTTTAAAAAATACAGAAAAAAATGTTTACTTCTTACTGTGAGTGTTTTTTAATATAGTACAGATCATACTGTATTTTTGCTTCATATCCTTCACATTATATCCTGAACATTTTCCCATGACAGGGGAAACTTCTGTAATTTAAAATATTTCATTTTATTGTTGGACATTAAAGTTGTTCTTGAGGAGATGTATTCTGAGGACTGCATCATTGTATATTTATCCTTGTCCTAGTTTCTGATGATTTTCTTAGAAAAGATACCTAAAAGGAGCATTACTTGGCTCAGATGTGAAAACGTCTAGTTCTTGACATGTGTCCCCAGATTACTTCTCTGTCCAGCCTCGCTGGGGTCCCCAGCCAGGGAGTGAGTTCCAGGGATTCTGCTGGGGATAGGGGAGGGGTGGCAGGAGGTGAGTCACACCGGCTTCTCCTTCCCCTTCTCCACTTCCTATAATCCACACGCCTCAGTATGGATAGGCCCTGAGTCAACCCTTTAATTCTTACTTAATGTTAAAACACTGGACTTCATGATTCTTAAGACCCCCGTTCAATTCTGAATTCTAGCAAGCAAGGGGCAGAAAGAAGACGAAGTAGGAAGAGATAGAGGGAAGGAGGGAAACTCCTTGGGATACATGGAAATAGGAAGGCCCTGGGAAGGAGACATTTGTTTTCACTAATGGTGTCTCAGAGAGCTGTGCCGTGCATAATTTACTGCATGGGTATTATTTGGGCCCAACATCTTTGGAATTCTGTCAGTGAAGCAGTGTTCATGAAGCTCAAGATCGTAGTTTCCATACTTGCTTTGACATACCCATGGCTCAGATTGCAGAAACAAGCCTGAACCCCCAAAGCTTAACTCAGTAATAGTGGTGGTAATTCTGGGTGCTCGCTCTATGCCTGATACTGTTTTAAGCCCTTTCTGCATTCAGCCCTCACAGCAAACACAGAGTGCGTTATATTAGCTGCATTCTGCATAAGAGGAGGAACTGCCACAGGGTATTATGAGCTGGTGAGCAGTGGAGCTGGATTGAGCCCAGGCTTTGTGGCTGTTGAGTCCACTCCAACCAGGAGGCAGAAGATGCTGTGCAACCCTTTGTCCAGCTAACGAGGGTCATGCTACACCCTGTCCTATGATCCCCTGTGAGGTAGGTGCTGCTACTCCCACCTCACACAGAGCACCACTGGGCTGGAAGCCAAATGTCCAAGGTCATTCCTCTGTGTCCAGGCCCCTCAGATCCAGGGCAGTGAGTGCAAGAGGCTCACAGGCGTGAGAGATTTAAGGAAACATAAGAATCATCTTTCCTAAAGCCAACTAAGACAAGACGTGCCTGCTGATGACAGGTCATGGCTGTGCTCTGCTTCCCACTAGCCCTCTCGTAACCTCCCTTCTCCCACTTTACAAACTAAAGACACATCTCACATTTAGCAAAACTACTGTGGGGGTCCTGGGATGTAAAAACCTCCTTGCTTCCCCCCTCCAAAATGTTGGGAGGACTATAGGAATATGTGTCCACAATGCCTCATTTGTGTTCATAACGTCATCATGAACCCAGACTGAGGCTCCATGTCTACCTTTCTGACGTATATTTCTGCTTTGGGCGATGCAGCATTACATGCAGAGTGCTTTCACTCAACTTGGGATGTTCCGGGTCCAGATGTGTTACATAGTAGAGGGGCAGAAAGAAGGGCAGTAGTTGTTTAACTGCCTTGCCTCTTCCATTCCCTAACTTCTGTGAAAGAGCTCCACACTCGGCTCGGCGCCTGTGGCTCAATCGGCTAAGGCGCCAGCCACGGACACCTAAGGTGGCGGGTTCGAATCCCCAGCCCGGGCCCGCCAAACAACAATGATGGCTGCAACCAAAAAAATGGCCGGGCGTTGTGGCGGGCGCCTGTGGTCCCAGCTACTTGGGAGGCGGAGGCAGGAGACTCGCTTGAG
>CAUYQV010045878.1:0-56976 GCA_963574575.1 Galagoides demidoff
GCGCCTGTGGTCCCAGCTATTTGGGAGGCTGAGGCAGGAGACTCGCTTGAGCCCAGGAGTTGGAAGTTGCTGTGAGCTGTGATGCCACAGCACTCTACCCAGGGGGACAGCTTGAGGCTCTGTCTCAAAAAAAAAAAAAAAGAAGTGGGGCCTTTGGGGAAGTGATTAGGCCATGAGGGCAGAGCCTTCATGAATGGGATTAGTGCCCTTATAACAAAAGCCCCAAAGAGCTACCTTGTCCCTTCTTCTATGCAAGGATGAAGTAAGAAGTTCTTATCTGTAAGGAACAGGCCCTCACCAGACACAAAATCAGCTGATGCCTTGATCTTGGACTTTCCAGTCTCTAGAACCAGTTAGCAATAAATTTCTGTTATTTATGAGCCAGCCAGTTCATAGTATTTTTGTTATAGCTGCCCAAATAGACTAAGACAGGGGGATATGTACTAATACCTGCAGTTTATTTTGATATGCATTAAAAAAAGATCAAGTGATGACTAGACAGGTGGATATACAACAAAGCAAACTTAGCATATTTTAAAATAACTATAGAGGCTTGGTGCTCAGAGCATCAGCCACATACACTGAGGCTGGCGGGTTCAAACCTGGCCTGGGCCTGCTAAACGACAGTGACAACTGCAACAAAAAAAAAATAGCTGGGCATTGTGGTGGGTGCCTGTAGTCCCAGCTACTTGGGAGGCTGAGGCAAGAGAATCGCTTAAGCCCAAGAGTTTGAGGTTGCTGTGAGCTGTGACGCCCCCAGCACTATACCGAGGATGACAGTGAGACTCTGTCTCAAAAAATAAAAATATAAAATAACTGTAGAATTATTGATATCAATAGCTGTTCATTGTAGAATCTAGGTGATGTATATAATTGTGCACTCTACAATTCTTTTCGCTTTTGTGTATTTGAAAATGTTTAGATATTATAGAACAAAAGAAGAGGAAGCAAGTTACTAGTTAGGAATATCACTATGATTCCCTAGGTGAGAGGTGTTGGCAGTCTGGACCCCACATAAAGTGGAAGTACAAATGGTTAGCTTTGGGGTGCAATTTGAAGATGGAGTCTTTGATTTCCAGGACCAGCCCCTGAGACGTTCAGCTCTAGTTTCAGGGCAACTGTAAGCAAGGGATATAAAACAGAGCTTTCTGCTACTGAGGTGGTTCTCTCGGAGTTTTCCAGACCTCCTCCTTCCTGATTCTGATTTCCTAAGTGTTGGGGGAGAGGCTGATGAACTGAACTGTGGTGACTATGCTGGGAGATTCCAGTGCAGGCAAGATCTCATTCTGGGAAACACTGGGTGGCTGGTGGAAGGCGGAAAGGGTTTGGCTGTTTGAGCTAGACAGACTTGGGTCTGCAGCTGGCTGCATGTTGTGATGGTTCGAAAAGTTCCGTGCCCAGGCTGCCTTGGGTGTGTGGCGTGCAGGGGACACCCAGCTTGTGGCTGCCATCGTGATGATGACTTACCGAGCCACTCTGGGGAGGAACAGACGCAGGTGTGGTGCTCCTGGAAGCTCTAGGGGCATAGTTCTGAGTCATGTCAGGGCTTAATATCTCATTACGAAGCCGGATTGCCTGCCAAGGAGGAATGTTTGATTTGGGCCTGGAAGAAGAAAATATGTTTAGTCAAAAGTGATATGATATTTGCACACTGGGATGCTGGATATTTATGTTTCTGAACACTGCTTTAACCTGAGATTTGCTCTGTCCAGAGAAAAACCTTTTAGACCTTTGAAGCTAGAACTCAGGGCTGTGTAGAGGTAATCTGTGCGTGTTGCTTTTGACAAACCTATCTTCTTTGGTGTCCGCAGTCCCTGGGGAAAGTCATCTGTCATCCTAGGCTGGCGTCCCATAGAAACAGACCTCAAGACAAAGATTTGAGCACAAGTGTTTTATTTGAAAGGTGATGCCAAGGGAAGCCGGGAGGGAGGAGGGGAAATGAGACCAGCAGCGGGTGTGTTAACAAGCAAGTTACTGCTGTGGGTGACTGGAGCTTAATTCTGGAGTCAGCACAGCCTAAAGGGGTGGTTGGAGCTGGGGTATTTATTTACCAGCTCTCATCAGGCATGGGCTGCTCATAGGAGTCCTTGATTTCCTGGGTCCTGCAGCTTGCCTTATGGAAATGAACAGGGAGGACTCTGCTGGCCAGAGTGGAGAGATGTAGGGCTGACAACGGGAAGCTCAGCAGACCTTGTGGTCAGGGCTGAGTTCTGCGGGGGATCTTCAGCATCACTGCACTTTTGCCACCACTACGGCTCAGCGTGTGGGATCTGCCATGCCCCTCATTCTCTGCTCACCAGCTCTCTTCCTTTCTCCTTTCCCCTGATCAGGACTGTGCAAAGCAGATGAACAAGATCCCTGGCTAAGTAGAAACCCATAAACAAAAAGCCAGCCCCACCCCTGCTTTTTTTTGATACAGGATCTCATTCTCTTGCCCAGGCTGGAGTGCAGTGGCGTCGTCACAGCTCACAGCAGCCTGAAACTCCTGGGCACAAGTGATCCTCCTGCTTTAGCCTTCCCGGTAGCGTAGGCTACAGTCACCTGTTATCGCACCCTGCTAATTTTTACATTTTTAGTGGAGGTTGGGTCTTGTTCTCGCTCAGGCTGGGCATAAGCGATCCTCCTGTCTCAGCCTTCTAAAGTTCTAGGATTATAGGAGTGAGGCACTGCACCCAGCCTGAAAATTTAACTTTCATTTTGTTAACGCCCATAATCCATCACATTAGGATGCACTCTTGGTGTTCCTTCTGTAGGTTTGGACAAGAATGTAATAATGTGTGCCCTCCGTTAGAGTATCTCAAAGAAAGTCACTGAGACTTTTTGTTTTAAGAGACAGAGTCTCACTCTATTGCCCAGGCTGGAGCACAGTGGTGTGATCATGCTTATAACCTCAAACTCCTGGCCTCAAGAGATCACCTTGCTTTGGCCTCCCAACGCACTGGAGTGATAGGCTGGGGCTCCTGCATCTGGCTGGACATTTTTTATTTCCTTGCTTTTTTTTTTTTTTACTTGAGACAGAGTCCCACCCTATTCCCTGAGCAGAGTGCAATGGCGTCATAGCTCACTGCAACCTCAAACTCCAGTTGTGGGCATCCTGCTGCCTCAGCCTCCAGAAGCCACTGGGATTATAGGTGCTCCCCATGGCGCCTGGCTGGGTTTTTCCATTTTTTCAGGAGTTGGGGTCTCACTCTCGCTCAGACAAGTCTCAAACTCCTGAGCTCAAGCAATTCTCCCTTCTCAGCCTCCCACAGTGCTGAGATTACAGGCGTGAGCCACCGCACCCAGCTGGCTGGACATATTTTAAAAGCATAAAGTTAATAATTTGAGGTACGTGAAGTTGCATGCTTATTGGAACTGGTACCTGGAAACTGCTCAGAGTTATAAATACCCCCAGCCTGCATTTTCAGCTGCCAGAAAACAGCCTGGTAACTCCCAACTGCATTTTGTATTTCAAGATCACTCATCACCTGACAACTTAAGAGCCAAGGCTCTTGACAAGGCAAATGTCAGGTTTTTAATGAGAATCCCTCTTTAACTCGCCCCAAACTGCTGTCAGTCTTGACCCTCTCAGTTGAATCTTGGCCTATGAGTGTATGTTAAAATTGTTTCCTGCTCAGATTTTGATGACCAGCAATGTTTTGGCAATGCTGCGCAGCCAGAGCTGGACCTAGGCCGGCACCTTACAAAGCATCCATTATCTCGAAGTTTCTTTCCACATGGTCCTTAGTTTCTGCCTCCTTAAATAGAAATTGATTTTATATTTCAGACATCAACATGTACTGTTGATTCCTTGTTATCATTTGAACTAGAAGAGGAACCAGAGAAGATCTGAACCAACTTCCCAATTGCATAGATGAGAAAACTGCAGCACAGAGAGGTTGAGTGACTTGTCCAAAGTCACACAGCTTTCAGGCAGTAGGTCTTGCCACTGTGCCAACTTCTTGACTCCATTAAGAAAGCAATCTAGTGATGGTTAGGAGGATCAGCCCTGAAGTCATACAGACTTGGGTTTAGGTCTTAGCTTTGCCACTCACTAGAGGTGTGGGCTGGGGTGAGTGACTTATCATCTCTAAGCTTCGATTTCCTTGTCTGCAGATGGGGAGTATATGTTGTTCTAGTGCATCTTGCCCTTACAGAGCCAATTGCTCAATTTTCAGGAGTTATGCAAGCTGGTTCACGTCACGTTGGTGTCTCAAGGTCAGCCATTGTGCATGAACTTTACTAATACCATGAGTTAGAGCCTTTTTCCCTCCCTGAAGAGTTAAACCATTTACCATCACAACACTGATCATAATAATGCTTACTTTGGGAGGTTTTTTTTTTTGCAGTTTTTGGCCAGGACTGGGTTTGAACCCACCACCTCCAGCATATGGGGCGGGCTCTCTACTCCTTTGAACCACAGGCACCGCCCTGCTTCAGAGGGTTTTTATAGGCAGTCTGACCTAGCTCTTGTCAAGTGCTAAGAAGAGAGAGCTTGGCTCATGTGTACAGTGGTGCCATATCGTGGTCAAGAGCACAGACCAATCCAGGCCAACTGCTTCCAGTAGTGTCAACAATAATACTCAAGGCTGGCTCTCTGTTGTTTTAAGGGTTTTCTATTTATGTTTGGAAATCATCCACGGACTATCATTGTCTCTGTTTTATAGTTAAAGAAACTGAGGCACAGAAAGTTTGACATCACAAAGTTAGTGAATGGAAGAGGCCGCTTTCAAATCCTGCCGTCTGCCCCTTAACCTCTACACTGCCTCACTGAGACTCAGCTGCCTTCATTGGAAAATGGCAAGAATAACAGTCTCATGAGTTGTAATTAAGACATAGTCGATAATGCCTGTGGCATGTAGCGAGGCCTAAATTAATGAGAACTTACTACTGGTAACAACGTGAAGTAAATACCACTGTCAGGCCATTGCCATGATAATTAAACTAGAATCGCTAAAATCTTTCTAGACGAGAGCTTATAACTCAGTTTGAACAGAGAGAGTAAAGCAACATTTGCCAATCAAGCAATTCATCAACTCCATTTGGGGTTGAAAAAATGAAGCTCTGAGCAGCCATCAGGGTGGGTGCCTGGTGGTAAGCTCCAGAGAGAACATGGGGGGCTCTGTTCAGGGAGGGAGAAGTTAAAGGTCTCCTTGGGCTGTCGATACTGATTGAGTACATATACGTATGGCAGGCTGCAGGGCTGCAAATGTGAGGGAGGACTTAGCCAGCATTTGTTGGGTGCTTCCTGCTTGGGCTGAGGTCGGTACTTCCTCATTCATTCAGTAGACATTGACAAACAGTCATGGCCATCAATACCTGTGATACTGATATGTGTGAAGGCAAAAATTAGTGGGGCTATGAGAGAAGCCTTTTCATTTCAAGCAGCAGCAAAACTAATTCTGGAAAATGATGAATGAGATCATAATAGATTCAGGTATTAAATGTTGGACTCTAAGCTCTTTACATATATTAACCCTTTTCTTTGTTTTTTTTTTGAGAAAGAGTCTCATTATGTCACCCTGGGTAGAGTGCTATGGCATCACAGCTCACAGTAACCTCAAACTCTTGGGCTGCTCAGATTCTCTTGCCTCAGCCTCCCAAGTAGCTGGGACTACAGACAACCACCACCACAACACTTGGCTATATTTTTGTTGTAGTTGTCATTATTGTTTAGCAGGCCCGGGCTAGGTTCAAACCCTCCATCTCTAGTGTATATGACTGGCCCCCTAACCATGGAGCTATGGATGCTGAGCCATATTAACCCTTTTAATTCTTACAACAACTATATGTGTATGGTAGGTGTTCCTACTGTTCCCATTGTACAGATAAGAAAACTGAGGCCAGGGAGTTAGGAGACTTGCCCATGGTCGTCCAGTTAGTAAATGGTGGAGCCAGGATTCATGCCAGCCTCTTCAAGAGAAAAAGAGGATGGTATTGAAAAGATGGTGGAGTCGTTCACAGAATCAAAAGAAGTTATCACCCTAGGACAGCCCCGGGGGACTCTCTGAGCAGGTGTCTGTGGACTTCTGTCTAGAGCAGCACTGCCCAACAGAAATACAACATGAGCCTCACATGCAATTTTCTTTTTCTTTTTTTTTTTTAGAGACAGTCTCTGTCACCCAACCTAGAATGCAGTAGCCTAATCATAGCTCACTGTAACCTCCAACTCCTGAAATGAAGCCATCCTCTCACCTTAGCCTCCCAAAATGCTGGGACCACAGGCTCGTGCCACCATGCCCAGCCCACCCATGTGATTTAAAATTTCCTAGTAGTCACATTATCAAAACTAAGAAGGAACTGGTGAAATTTATTCTAACTCTATTTTATGTCATCCAGTATATTTAAAGTGTTGTCATTTCCACGTGTCATTGATATAAAAAATTACAAGTGTGAAATTTTACGTTCTTCTTTTCACACTAAATCATCCAACCCGTCATCTCTTTTGCACTTAGCATATTTCACGTGCACGGCAGCTGCGGGAGGAGAGTGGTTAGTGTGCTGACAGCGCGGCTCCAGGAGGACGGGTTAGTTGACTTGGCTCCATGGACTCCGGTTGCTCTCTCTTTCTGTCTGCATCCAAGTTTCTCTCCCGGGAGACAGAATCCAGTGGGTTTCCCCCTTGGGTGGGGTGTCCAGGGCAGGTGTCGTCACCCATTTCTGGAAGTTGTGGCCTTGTTTGATCCCGACCTTTACTCCAGCTGGTGTGGCCCTCAAGGCATGAGCCCAGTGTGGAGGGAAAGAAGAGAAGGAAGAGGTGAGATTGAGGGTTCGGTCCCCAAGGAGCTTGTGTCCACACTGGTGACCCGGCTGGTTTCCTTGGGGAATTAAATTAGGTGAACAGGAGTTGGTGTGTGGAGGCTGAGGGTTGGATCAGCTCATCCACATCCCTGGAATGAAGGCTGCACCAGTTCAGATATAGCCACATCGAAGGGTTCAAACCTTGTCGTCAGGAAGACAGACTCTGCACGGTAGACGGTTAGCATCAGTGACCACCAGCCAGCTCCGGTACAGATGCCCAAGGTGAGCCACAAAAAGAGCTTCTGCTGCCAGACAAGAGGGAAAGATAGGAGTGCTGGGGTCCCTCCAAACCAGGTACTATAGTGGGAACACAGGTTGGAGTTTTGGTGGCTCCTTCTGTAGTGGTGCGTGAGATGTCTGGAGAGCAGGGTTTCTTGACCTCGGCACTCTTGGCACCTTGGGGTGGATCACTCTATGTTGTGACGGGGGTATGATCACCCAGTTGACATCCGCTGCCTTAGGGACGTGTCAGAGCAGAGCACGGTGACCTGTGAGGTGGTGGGGGAGGCGTCCAGCTGTGACTTGGGTCAGACATGGCAGGCTCGGGGGATATTTAGGAGTTGGAAAGGACAAGATGGCAGAGGGTGGGGGGCAAGCTCCAGGACCTCACTCAGCCTGCAGGTAGAGGCCTTGCTGGTTGGGGGTGCCAGACTGAGGTGGGAGAGCAGGTGAGGACTGGGTGGGGTGGCACTGATTAGTTCACTTTGGAGTGTGGGGTGTTGACTGCAGAGCCCCCCTGGGGGGATTTCAAGTGGACCAAACTAAGGTTAAGATCAGAAATATCAGAATGCTCTCATTCGATCCCATGGCTCAAAACACCTATATTAATCAGTATTTCTGAGGCAGTTAAAAATACTAGCTCCCAGGCTTGGAGGGGGTTCAGGGCAGTCCTAGGAATCTGTGTTTTATAAGCATCCTCAGGGGACTTATGTCAAAGGCAGCTCTGAAAACACTGAAGTGTAGGTTTGTCCCTTGCTGGAATGGCTGGCTGATATCTCGCTCCTAGCTGGAATTGTTAATTCCAACCCAAATTGCTACTCCTCCTCTGTTCCCTGTATCTATTAGTGATACCATTTACCCCCAAACCTAGGAGTCAGATCCCATGCACTTCAGGTCAACCCACTAATCCCTGCAAATGCCCTCTACTCCTATAGCTGGATCCAGGCCACCATCCCTTTTCAGCTGGATTGTGCTAGCGCTCTCCTCACAGGGCCCCAGGTTTAGTGCCTCTGCCCCCTGCATTGTATTTCTTAACACCGAATGCCAAGGAAATACATAAAATGAAGACCAGCTCATGCCATGTCTTTCTCTTCTATCCTTTCAGTGGCTTCCTGTCTTTTCAACATAAAATCCAAACAAGACTCAGGCACTGTGTCTCCTACCCACTCTCTTCCCTAGGCTGCAGCCTTCCTCACTCTGTTGTAACCATGCTTAACTTTGGTAGGTTTCTCAAGCACACTTGGCATGGGCCTACCTCAGGGCCTTTGCACTTGCTACGTCTCTTTCTATAATGCTTTCCCCCCAGATCCCTACCTGGCTCCTTCCTTCCTTCACTCAGGTCAGCCTCTCAGAGAGGCTTTTCTTGAATTCCCTCCTTAAGGGCAGCCCCATAGCACTTTCCTGGAAGCCACGTTTAGCTCACTTTGTTTGTCTTCATAGCATTTACTGGTCTTGGACATCACACATTGATTTCCTGATTATCTGTGTCTTCCGCTTTGATGTGAACTCCAAGAGGATGGGAATTTTTTGTCTTGTTTGCAACCCATCTCTCAGTGCCTGGTACATAATTGATGTTCAGTAAATATTTATGAAAGGGAAGAAAGGGGATCTCAGAATTGGCCAGTGATGGGGGTTGTCCATGAGTCTGTGCAAATGCTGTGTTGGTGTATTGACAAGGACTAGGGGAGGGCAAAAAAAAACCTGAAGAAGAGGAAAGAAAAGAAAACATTTGATGAACTATGTAAAGCGTTGGTATTGCAGATGGATTTTGCTTTTTAAAAAATGCATTCCTATCTTAATGTTTGTAGAGTAGATTAAAAGACAAAAGGCTTCTTCTCTCTGTGTGAGAACAAAGGCAGAGGAGAGAACAGAGCAGCTGTGTTTGGGCTTTGTTAAAAGTTGTGTGCCTGGGTCTGAAATCCTCTAGTAGGTGACAGTGAGAGGACCATCGAGAAGCACTTCAAAGGAAGCCTGCCAGGAGCAGAGCCCGGCTCTTGTTTTTCTGAGAAAATGTCTTTTGTCCCAAATGGTTTTCTTTGATTTCCTTTTTATTGATTGGAAATCGACCATGTTCAAAAGCTGCAGGGAGGAACAGGCCAGCCGAGGTGCATTCGCCCACGCCGGCTGCCCGGGAGCTCGAGGGTCGGCTTCTGGATTCATTTGAGTCATTTACAGATGGTCTATTTTGTTTCTCTCCAGCCCACCCCACGTGGTTCAACCAATTAAACGCCTCAAACTCTTATGGCAAAGGAAAGGAGGGCTGTTTACTTGTGAGATCACCTCAACAAGGGGCGAGGTGGGTGTGGTCCCGGTCACCCAATTCCTTCTCCCGTCTCAGTTTGATTCTCTTGAGGTTGGATAGGGCAGGGGACAGAGTGTTGTAATGGTGACCTCTCTTGGACCCTGGTGTGGCAGCAGCTCGACCTTCGTGTTGAGGGTTGTGCTGTTCTCGGGGTCACCTGCATTGAGGTTGCTCCAGATGCCGTGTGTATATTGGGGGATCTGTGGCCCCGGCCTTGCCTTTATGGAGAACAAGAAAATATCAGGTAAGGACCAAGTGCCATGAAGGAAAGGAAACAAAGTGGTATGATTGAAAAGTGATGGAGTAGAGGACTATTTTCACCTGGGTGGTGAGATTTCTAGGGAATAGCAGAGTTCAGCCCTGGGGACAGGAATGGTCTTGTATTTTCAAAGAAGAGAAAGAAGGCAGAGGTAGCTGGTAGGTAAGGTCTTAGGAACAGGCAGGGGTCCTGTCATTTCGATCCTTGTAGACTAGTACTTCTCAGCTGGGAGGTTTACATTTGGCCATATCTGGAGACGTTTTGGATTGTCATAACTGGGCAGAGGGGCGATGCTATCATCATCAAGTGAGGACAAGTAGAGGTAGAGGACAGGGATGCCACTAAACATCCTTTGATGCACAAACCCCTACAACAAAGCGTGATCCAGCCCTGAGTGGCAATGCTGCTGAGGTGGACAATCCTATCATAGACTAGGATGTTTGGATTTTACTCTAAGAATGATGGAGGGTTTCAAATGGGGAAGCGAGAGAATGGTGTGGTTCTGTTTTCTTTTATAAACCTAGAGCATTGACCTAAATTATTTCAGCTCTGACATTCCAACCCCATGTCACTGAATTTGGAGGCTTTATTATAGAGTTGGAGATCCTCCCAGAGCGAGCAATCCACTTTCCCTCGAAAGGCTGGGCCCACTTCCTGGGAGGATCTTTGTATCTGGTTTCCTGGGTTTCTGCTTTGCTGTGAAGAAGAAAGGCTTAAGGAGGAGGTGGAAGAAAGGAAATCTCAGCTTGACCTTTCCTGGTTCTGCCTTGTAGCTAGTGGTTGGGCCTCTTTATATCTGGAGGAGACTCAAGACAAGCTCAAGTGAGGTAGTGATTGGATTTTTCTTACATCTCTTGGAGAAAAGTTCAAAGTCTTTGATTCCCATTAACCATTTGTGCTTGCATAAGAAAAAAATCCAAATCAGCCCGTGGTTGGTTGGGTTAGTTCAGCATTTCTTGATGATGTTTTGGGCCAAATGCTTCTTTGTTGGGGGTTGGGATTGGGGGGCTGTTCTGTACGTTGTAGAATGATTGGGGATATCCCTGGCCTCTACTCACTAGATGCCAATAGCACACACACACACACAAGCCCATTGTGACAACCAAAAATGTCTCTAGATATTGTCAAATGTCCCTGGAGGTGGTGAGGGGAGAGGGCAGAATCGCCCAGGTTGGTACAAGTTGAATGTGCTGATACTCTATGGGCATCTGCAAGTATCACCAGTAAGTCCAGGGTCCTGCTGAGGGGTGCAGACTGAGAGATGCTGGACTAGGGGTTCTGCCTTCCTGCTCCCATATTCCAAGTTGTCTATCAACTGGTTGCTTGTCAGCTTTTAAATCTAGCCTCAGATGCTTCTAGGAAAGAGTGATTAAGAAGACATTCCAGGAACCCTCCAGAGACATTTTTGGCCTCAGGTTGCAGGGGGCTTTTTTTGTTTTTTTGTTTCATTTGTTGAGACAAGAGTCCCATTCTGTTGCCCAGGCTAGAGTGCTGTGACATCATCATAGTTCACAGCAAACTCAAACTCCTAGGTTCAAGCAATTCCTCTGCCTCCACCTCCTGAGTAGCCAGGACTACAGGTACCCACCATGCCTGGCTAATTTTTCCATTTTTAGTAGAGAGGGACTCTCTCTTTGCTCAGGCTGGTCTCAAACTCCTAAGCTCAAGGAGCCTTCCAGAGTGCTAGGATTACAGGCCAGCTTGTAGTTTTTGATGTCCAAGTGAATGATGTTGTTCACATGTGCTGCATATTCTGGGGTGGAAGGCCTAAATTTAGTGAGGACTCTATTCTTTCTCCAGGGCTGGGTTGAGGTAAGACTTTGAGGCCCCAAACCCTGAAAATTGTGGAGTCCCTACCATTCGTTTTTCAAGAGAATAACAGTTCTCAACTGCAAACCTCAGCAAGGCTCTGATATCTCAGTGCTTCGGTGTTATTACTGAAATATCAATTCTTGCCAAAGGTATATTTCTCTGTTTTTTATGTGAAGTAGAGGTGGGAGGCGTCACCCTTTCCTAGGGGTGAACACACACACCTATTCTGTGTAATGGAGAAACCAGTATTGTCTGGTTTAGGGGGGAAATCAAAATTGATTTGGAATGCAAGTGGGTGAGGGTGATGTTATTTGCAAGAGTAATCCTCCCTAGTTTATTTTTCAAATACAAATTATTAACCATTTTTGGCTTGTTATTAGTATTAATAACAAGTTGGACAGGGCATGGAGGATCACTTGAGCTCAGGAGTTCTAGACCAGCTTGAGCAAGAGTGAGTCCCTACCTGAACCAAAAATAGGAAAATCAGCTGGACTTGGTGATGGGTGCCTATAATCCCAGCTACTTGTGAGGCTGAGGCAGGAGGACCACTTGAGCCCAGGAGGTAGAGGTTGCTGTGAGCTATGATAACGCCATTGCACTCTATCCCAGGCAATAGAGTGAGATGTTGCCTCAAATATATATAAAAACAAGTGACTTGGGCCTTTATATTATGAAACTGAGAAATTCAGGACCAGAGCAACAAAGGGTATTGGAGCTACAGTGAAAGTTTCCCTCATTCTGTTCCGTTTGTATTTCACCTGCGATATTTGCTGAACCAAATCCTATCTTTCAAGGCTTAAACCCAAATGCCTCTTTCTCCAAGAAGCTTTCCCTGCCCACATCCCTCCCAAGACTCCCTTGTACTTCATGGGTCTGGTTCATATGGCTCATTAGCACTTTGGCCATGTAATTATTTTTTCATTGAGGTGAAATCACTTAAGGTACATTTAATCATTTTAGATGTAAATTCAGTGGCATCTAGCTCATTGTTAACCGTGGTGTGCAGCCTCCACCTCTGCCTAAGTCAGGAACATGTCCAGCACCCAGAGGAGACCACGTATCCATTCGGCATCCCCCGCCATCCCTCTCCTCCAGATCCTGGCACCCACCACTGCTGTCTGCTGATTCTGGATATCTTACAGGTGGAATCATACAATACGCGACCTCGAACGTCCCGTTTCTTTCCCTGGGCATGTTTTCCAGGTTTAGCTACATCGTGCGCTTCCTTCCTTTTTAAGACTAACATTCCGGTGTATTTTGTCTTACCTTTCTGTCGGTGGACGTTTAGACTGTTTCCACCCTCTGTCTATTTTGAATAATGCTGCTGGGAACTTTTGTGCACAGGTTTCTGTGTGGACATGTTTTCTGTTCTCTTGGGCATACACCTAAGAGTGGAACTGCAGGATCCAATGGTGACTCGACCTTTTACCTTTTGAGGGACCCCCAGCCTATTTACCAAAGCAACTGGACTGTTTTCCAGTCCTGCCAGCGGTGTGCAGGGTTCCAGTTCTCATAGCCGGGCCAACACTTGTGTGTGTTTATTATAACCACCCTAGTGGACCTGCAGCGCCTGGAATTCTGATTTGTTCTTTGCTTTCTTGCAATAAATTGTGAATTGCTTGATGTCTATGCTTGATACTTGATCACCAGAAACCTGGTGTAAGAGTTAATGCACAGGCTCAGTGGAATCCTGCCCTTTTTATTTATGATATGATCTTGAGCAAGTCATGCAGCTTCTCTAAGTCAGAATTCTTTCATCTGTAAGAGGGATGCCTCTAGAGTTGTCGAGGTAACAAAATAAGTTTTGGCTTTAGTGTGCTTGGACAGCACCGGTCCTATGCTGATTTCTCCATAAAGTTTTGCTGGAAGGATCACAATTGCAATGTTGCCAATGCCTAGGATCCAGTAACTGATAAATAAGTGTTAGATGAGTCAATGAATCCTTCAATATTGCATATTTAGCCCTCTTCTTTTCTTTTCTACAAACTGTTGCCCTGACTCCCGACAACAGTCTTGCAAATTGATCACTCCCCAGATGAGACAGAAAGAGCAGCTGGGTCAATGGAAATGCTGCTTCTCTGGAAAAATGCACCATGAAAGCTGTGATGTGCGGGTGTGCTGGGGCGGGATGGGCAGAGAGCGCAGCCAGTGAGTGTGGGTCCTACAAAGGGAAGGGGGAAAAAGGAGCTTTGCTTCTTAAAGATGACTGGCACTCAGGCTTCTTGGAAAGAGCATGGCTTAGGCTGCCTTATTGAAGTTCCAATCAGTGGTCCCAGGGATGGGAAGAAACAACTCCGTCTACTCCAGAGGGCTGCAGAAGAGGCTTGAAAGGGTCCTCTGGTATTGAGGGCCTAGGAGATGGCCGCACGCCCTGTTCTATTTCCTGTGAGGGTGGCCAGAGCTGGGCAGACTTCCATGGGGGTGGCCACAGGGCAGCTGGCTCTGGCTCCTATAGACGTCTCTAAAATCCATCTCTTTCTTTTCTTTTAATTAAACAGAGTCTCAGTTTGTTGCCCTCATTAAAGTGCAATGGCATCACAGCTCACAGCAACCTCAAACTCTTGGGTCAAGCAATCCACTTGCCTCAGCCTCCCGAGTAGCTGGGACTATAGGCACCTACTACAATACCCAGCTATTTTTAGAGACAGGGTCTTGCTTTTGCTCAGGCTGGTCTTATACTTGTGACCTCAAGCGATCTGCCCACCTTGGCCTCCCAGAGTGCTGGGATTATAGGCATGAGCCACTGTGCCTGGCTCTAAAATCCACCTCTTGCTACATTCCGAGCATACTAGCCTTCCCTTTGTTCCTTAAACACTCCAGGTCCATTCCTCCTTCCCACTGTCCTGGCCCTTGCACCTGCTGCTTCCTCTGCCTGGAGAGTCCCCGCCCCACTTCACTCCTTCACTCCCTCCCCTTCAACCACCACCTCTCAAAGGGCCTGGAATGGCAGCTGCCACGTGAACCCCTGTGCCTTATTGTGCCTCATTTGTCTTGCTTTCCTTTTTAATATTTATTTTATGTTTTTAATGGGAACATTTCCAACATAAAATAATAAAACAAACACCCATGTAACCATCTCCCAGATTTGACAAGTTATTAATGTTTTGCCACATTTGCTAACTTCAGATCCCCTGCTTTTGACGTTTTATTGAGGTAGAACTTACATACAACGAATACATGTTAAGTGTACAGTTTGTTGCTTTTTGGCAAATGCACCCATGTAACTGCCGCCATGGTCAAGATAAAGAATATTTCCATCACCCAAGAAAGGTTCTTCACCTCTCTCACCCTGCTGTATTTTTCTTCCTAATACTTAATGTTATCTGAAATCATCTCGTTGATGTATTTTTAAAATCTGTGTATTGTCTGTCTCCCCTGATGGAGTGTGGGCAGGGGACTGCTGTTGCTCACCAAGCTTTCTCCAGACCCAGAGTAAACGTATCAAGTGCATGATCTTGTACTCACTGTCTTTGTGCAAACAGCTTGGCACACGTATGTGAGGCCATCTCTGTGGGAAAGTTCCTGCAAAGGGAGCTGTTGGGACAGAAAATATTTATTATTATTATTAAAGAGACATCTCTCCCCCTTTCTCTTCTCCAGCCCTGTAATATTCTACTCCAGTGTTTCTCACCCTTAGTACTGTGGCTTTTCTGAGCTGGATAATTATTGTAGTGATGTTTAGCAGCACCCTTGGCCTCTACCCACTAGATGACTGTTGCCTCCCTCTTCCCAGTTGTGGCAACCCAAAATGTCTCTAGATGTTGCCGCATGTCCTCTGGGGAGCTAAGTCACTCCCAGTTGAGGACCAGTCATCTGTTGCTAAATTGTTGCTCAGTTGGCCTCATCCTAAACAAAATGCCCTCAATGGCACTCTAGATTTGTAGAATCCATTTTTTTATCCCATTTATATTACTCAGTAGACTGAATTATAAGCCCTAACCTCCAGCTGTAAAGCTGCATAGTGAGATGAGAAGTTGGTTGATTTTAAAAGGAAGGCGGTATTGCTCCGATTTATAAACCTGGGAGGGACAAAGTCCAGGAGGGTGCAGGTGGCTTCTTCCTGGCTGGGGCCCTGCAGAATTCTCAGCTTTGCTCTCACTAGGGTACAGGTGTCTGCATAGTCATGCCCTGAAGACGGTGCATCTTCCAGGCCCTTGAGAATCAGCAGAAATCCCCCAGCTACTGTGTAAAGAGCTCTGAACTTCTTTTACTGCCCTAGGCCCTGAGTTGATATTTCCTATCTTGAAAATCTGTATCCTCGGATGCCTAGGGTGGGGCAGCAGGAAGGGGCAGAAGGGGACAGGTGAAGTGGGGTGACATGAAGGGACAGGTTCTGTCTAGAAGGGCACTGCACAGAGGCCAGATGTGTCAAAGGAAAATTATTCAATGACACGTGTTAGGGGACGGGAAGGCAGACTTTATTCAGAACCCGGAGACCACAGCAATGGGATTGCAGTGGGAAAGAGAGATTGGGCTCAGCCCCTAAGGCAGATTGGTCAAGAGGGAATTTATAGCCAAGGAGCCAGGTAGGGTCAGTGGGAGGAAAATTACTAAAAGGAAACAGCAGTGGTAGGAGGGATCCTGGCTAAACTGATCTAAGGAGACTTTTGCTGAAGACAGGCCCAGGTAATCAGACATCACCTGGGGGATGGCAGAGGAGGAGGGACCTGTAATCAGATGTTGAGGGTGGGTGATTGGGCATTAAGGGGGGGTTCTTATTAAACTGATTTAGCAGAGCTCTTTGCTAAAACTGGCTTTTACAAGAAAGTGCACAGATGGGTGTTCAGGAACCCAACTGAAGTTTGGTCAAGCAAAGAATCTTTGTCAGTTGCCAGGTGGGAACATGAGCCCAGTGTCACCAGACCTTCCTTTTTTCTAAGCAAGGCAAGAAATCCAGATTTTGCTAAAACTGTGAAATAGCTTGATTCTTTAATTATATAATCATTAGCAGACAATTACATGTTTAAACATGATGTGGGCTAATCAAAAGGCATGTGTAGGCTACCTGTTTGTAACATTTGAGTTAACACGTGAGGTTGTTTCTGATTTGTTTGGGGACTGACTCTCTCGGTAGAGGAATCTCTTGGTTTAACTTCCGTCCTGTCTGCAGGTGTTTGTTGAGTATCTTCTTTGAACCAAATATTGTTCTAGAGTTCCCATTTGGCATTAAATTGCTGAAATGACTGACACCAAAAAAGATCAAGATGATACATAGATAAATAATGATAGATACATATATAAAGATGATTGATGGGAGATGATAGATGATAAGTATAGATAAATGATGAAGATAAATATCTTACCTTTTAAAGACATATATTGAAATAGTACAGATAAAATAATATGGTGTCTGGTAGTTCCTTCAGAATAATATGGGAGTCAAATGAAGGTATAGGTGATCCAGGATTGACCATGAGATGAAAATTTTTGAAGCTGACTGATGCTGAGGTATGCAGAGGTTCCTTTATCCTCTTCTGCCTTCTTTTGAATGTGACTGGAAATTTTTCACTCTAAAAATGTTTGTTTTAATATTACCAGTAATGCTTTCTAAAGGATATAGAGGTATGATGAGTTAAAAATTTTTTCTAAAATTTTTTACAAGTAGGGATATAGACGAAACAGTAAAATGTTCATTTAGTAAAATGTTGATAATTGTTACCGTTGGGTGATAGCTATATGGAGATTTGTTGTGCTGGTCTTTGAATTTGTATCTAGTTGAAAATGTCTCCAATGAAAGTTTTTAGGGAGATAGAAAAATCGGGAGCCTTCTGTTTTCTAGGTATTTTTGACAATGTGGAGTCATCCACTTAGGTGCTCATGTGAATATTTCACAAGTGATAGTGTTGACATTGAAGGAATGGGTACTCTTCAACAAGACATGTCACAGTGCCAAGCGTTGCCATGGTAAGGCCAGGAGCATGGGCTACATTGTAGGCTACAGGTTAAGAACAGATTTCTCACCCAGATAGTTACTCTGTGGGGTATTCTGCCTCCCAGGCATCTTAATGGGAGAAAGATTAACCTAGTGGTCAGAGTATCTAGAATCAGCCTTCCTGGATCTAAATGCTAACTCTTTCACTTTCTAGCTATGTGGCTTTGGATATATTATTTATCCCCTCTGAGCCTCAGTTTCCAAATCTGTTAAACAGGGTTACTACTAATACCTCACAGACTCATGATGAAGACTAAATTAGTTTTAGTCGTAGTACACGGCAATGTGATATTTGTTTTTTATTATTATTGATGCTTTTCTTGTTATTGTTGCTACTGTTAAGTATTGTAAGAGCAGAAAACAATTGGAGGCAGAGAATAAAAGAAATCAAAGAGGGTGGTGCTTGTGGCTTAAAGGAGTAGGGTGCCGCCCCCGTATACCAGAGGTGGTGGGTTCAAACCCGGCCCCAGCCAAAAACTGCAAAAAACAAAAACAAAAAAAGAAAGAAATCAAAGAAAGAGTTCTCCAGTGTTAACAAACCCACCTACCTACAGCAACCTGTTTGTTTCTGAAGTCAATTTGCTGCATGATGGGTGCAGAAGCAATAAAAGGAAAAAGCAGCTTTCTGACCATTTCCTTCCTCCACAGAATGAAGTGGAGCTGGGGGAGCTTCTTCTCTCACTGAATTATCTCCCAAGTGCTGGGAGACTGAATGTTGATGTCATTCGAGCCAAGCAACTTCTTCAGACAGATGTGAGCCAAGGTTCAGGTACAGTATGAGCCTCTCTCTCCTCTACATCTTTACTGGGGCATTTGTGTTTGTTTGGGAGATTCACCTGTCTCTTTCTGCATCCCAGATATAGTCCATAAGACCTGGCAGATAGCATCCAGCACTAGGATGCTAGTTCAACAGGAAAAATAAAAATGATCAGATGTCTCTTTGGATGAGGCAAGTAAATGATGCTATCTCAGTAACCCTGTTTGGTTTGGGGAGTTGACTGAGACCAGGTGTGGTAACTACTAGAAATCTACATTCTTTTTGAACCCATGCAGACCCAAGGAAGTTATTTGCCTTTCCATACACTATGCCTGCAATAGAAACACCGTGCTCTAGGTGGCGATATTGTGCAGGGAAGATGTGCTCTAATCCTGAGCATGGGGGACACACCTTGATGTTTTTTATCCAACTCATTTCATATATACCATAAATCTTTATAAATTCCAGCTCTAAAAAGACTGTTGCATTTAAAGTGTTTACTTTATAGCAAAACCAATTCAAATATGACTTTTAATCAAATGGAACAGATTCTGTTCCATCTGTTTGTAGCTTCTCTCTTGACAGCATAGGATATCATTGTGAAAGCAGCCATGGTCATAGGGATCTCTTCAGCTTAGTGGTGGAATTACTGTCTTCTCTAAGAGCAGTAGCTAAAATAAATTACTTTTGCTATAAAGTGACAGCTTGAAGACACCTTACACTCTCAGAAGCCACATTTTAAAAACAGAGGTTTAGAAGGAGCCAGTAAGGGTAATGGTATTAAAACTGGAGAGTTGCAGACTCACCACCATGGGAGAGTCAATATGATTAAGTGTTGAAAGATTCTAGAGTCAAACCTCCTATAACCAAATCTCATTTCTACTGCTTGGAAATGATGTGGCCTGGGGGAAGGTACTTAACTTCTATATACCTCAATTTCTCAAAAATTGACATACTAATGGTATTCATATCACTGGGTTGTTTAAACAAATATTAAATTAGATAATGTACATGAATTCCTTTGTAAGTTGTAAATGATCTAAGGATGGGAATTACATTTCTGTTCTCCTGTATTTAGGCTATGGGCTCACTGACATGATAATGGGTTTCCAAAGGCAGGGCAGACTCTGAGTCTGGTTCTGCCTTTACCAGCCAGATCTTAAACAAATCATTTCTTACAACAAATCAAGGACCCACATTGAGTCCTCAGTTTTCTCATCTGTAAAATGAACACAATGCCGGACATGTGGGAGGAGCTCAACCAATATTAGATGGCTGGAAGAAGAGAGAAAAAAGTATGAGCAAAAAAACAGATGAGAAAATGATGGATGGATAATAGATGGGTGGATGGGAGAATAAATAAATTAAAGGACCTGGAATGGGTTGATAGATGGATGAATGGATGGATGAATCAATGTAAAACAAATCGATAAAAGGATGTATGGGTGATTGGGCTGTCATATGGTACCTTGGATGGATGGATTGATGGATAGAAGAATGGGTAGATAAAAGAATGGTGAAATGTTGAATGTATCCATGAACTGACAGATGTTTGGGAAGATGGATGGATGCATAGGTGAATAGATGGATAGACTGAAAGATAGATGAAAAGTCGAATGGATGGGTAGATAAAAGAACGGATGAACAAAATAATAGGTGGATGGGAAGGTGAATGGATGAATAGCTAGACAGGTTAAGTTTCATCTTCTCTAACATTCTGTGATGGAATGTCAAATTTTCAGACCCCTTTGTGAAAATACAGCTGGTACATGGACTCAAGCTTGTGAAAACTAAGAAGACATCCTTTTTAAGAGGAACAATCGATCCTTTCTACAATGAATCTTTCAGCTTCAAAGTTCCCCAAGAAGAACTGGAAAATGCCAGCCTAGTGTTTACAGGTATGTAGCATTCGAGACTGATAAACCCCAGGTGAGGCCTGTTGTTTTAGAGACAGAGGCATCTGGAAAGCATTATGAACTTCATGTCTGGTGTTCAGTTATCTGGGTTTGAAAGATATAGTCCACTAACCATTTGGACCCATGTAATATAATTGTCACAAATATACACTCTGGAGCCAGATTTCCTGGCATTGCCACATAATAACTGAACCCTTTGGCAAGTTACTTAACTCCTCTGAGCCTCAGTTTCCTTATCTATGGAAAATAATAGTACTCGTGGCATAGGTTTCTTGTGAAGAATAAATGACTTGTAACTTTGGAATAGTACCTGGTATAGTATTCATTGTATGTTAGCTTTGATGATAATGATGCTGATAATTCAAGTGGTTTATAGTCTAATAGGGAAGCCCGGTCACCTAATTCAGAGAGGGAGATTTTGAAAGACTTTCCTGAGAATATAATATTTAAGTAGAGGTTTCATGTGCCTTTGTCTGGTGACATTTAGTCTTTTTTTTACAAAGGATAATTTAATCTATTGTTTCTGGGGTATCTATTGCTACCTAATAAGTCACCCCCAAATTTAGTTGCTTGAAAAAACAGATATTTATTATCTCGTAGTTCCTGTGGGTCTGGAATTCATACATAGCTTTGCTGTGTGGTTCTGGCTGAATAGCTCTGACAAGCTAGTAGCTGGGGCTGCAGCCTTATCTGAACGCTCAGTCTGGGAAGATCTCTTTGTAAACTTACTCACATAGTTATTGACAGGATTTAGTCCCCTGCAGGCTGTTGGACTGGGGGCCTTGGTTCCCTCCAGTTTGTTGACTGGTGACCTTCCTCAATTCCTTGTCACATGAGTTTCTCCATAGGGCAACTCACAGCAGGGCAGATGGCTTTCCTCAGAGTGCTCAAGTGAAGGAGGAGAGATGTCAAAAAAGAGTCTCTTTGTAATCCAATCTTGTACATGACAATCTATCACTTTTATTATGTTCTGATAATCTGCTCATTAGAAGCAACTCACTAGGCCCAGGCCATGCTCAAGAGGAGGGGATTACCCAAGTGCATGAATAGTGGGAGGCAGGGATGGCTGGGACCCATCTTCGAAGCTGCCTACCACTATGGGGTTAGAGTGAATAGAAGTAATGGTCATTGTTTCCTGTGTTCTCATTAGGTATTTCCCTATGTCGTTGCTAATACTCATATAACCCCCACCCTGTCAAGTTGACATAATCATCCTTAAACTGCAGGTCTAAAGTCTAAGGCTTAACACCTACCATGTTTCCCTGAAAATAAGACACTGTCTTATATTTATTTTTTCTCAAGAAGACAGATACACTGCATAGTCACGCCCATCACTAGGTCTTATTATTGGGGTAGGGCTTATATTTAACAAATGCATAGAAATCCTGCTAGGGCTTATTTTTTGGGTAGGTCTTATTTTCAGGGAAACATGGTAAGCTACCTGCCTAAGATCTCAGGCTGATAGAATTAGGATTCAAGCTCTGGTCTTGCTGTTTTTAAAGCACCTCAGATATTGCTAATATTTCTAATGCTCTGTCAGGGTGCAGAACCACAGCTGTGAGTGGAAATCCCAGCAGGAGTGGCATTTTATATGAAGAGTACTGTCGGGAATAATAGAAATATGGATTGAGCCAGTGTCTGTCTCAGCAAAGCCGCAATTCTCCTGAACTCAAATCTGTAAGGTTCTAACCTGCTTTATTTATCCACTGAGGAAAAGAGCTGTCACCTCCAGGCTGAGGATCTGAAACGCAGCCCATTAGCGTGTTTCCCAACACTTCATAACAAAAGTAAGGTTGATATGCAATTTAGGCATTTGCTGAGAATCCCTGGTAAAAGCCTGTAATTAGCTGGTGGGATGGACTTTCTGAACAGTTCCTTTCCTGTATGGGATGAGGATTCTTCTGCAATTTTTGATCAGGTGATTTTTGCAGCTGAAGTTTTTTTTTTTTGTTTTTTTTTTTTTTTAAAGGGGTTAAAATTGCTTTTTGGCTCCTGAGATAGCAACATGCAGTCCAGAGGCCTTCTGGGAAATTCAGAAAGGTTTGCTGAGTGGAGTTGGCCACTGATGTGATTGGAACTGTTATTGGATGTAGGCAAGAAGAAATAAAGAAAAAAGAAATGCCACTTGATGGCAATTCTTCAAAAAGTTAAAAATAGAATTGCCCTATGATCTGGCAATTCCACTTCTAGGTTACTATGCAAACAAATTGCAAAACAGAGACTCAGATTATTTGTACACCCATGTTCCTAGCAGCATTATTTACAGTAGCCAAAAGGTAGAGGCAATGCAAGCATCCATCAACAGGTAAATGGATGAAAAAGATGTGTGGTGTGTGTCTACAGAGGGTGCCAAAATAAGTGCATACACATTTTAGGAGACGTTATCTACGTATTACCTTTCAAAATTGAATCAAAGGCACCATTACTAGTCCAGTGTACCTGGACATGCTGCTCACTTCCATTTTAACCTGCAATTACTACACTTTGGCGGAAGGATCGATTTTATTTCCAATGAGATCTCTGAAAGTGTGTATACATTTTTTGGGGCACCTCTGGTAGAGATGATGGAATATTGCCTTAGAGAGGAAGGTAATTCTGACACACACTACAACGTGGATGAACCTGGACTACATTGTGTTAAGTGAAATAAGTCAGACACAAACGCACAAGTTCTGTATCACTCCATTTCTGTGTGATAAACTAGAATAGTCAAATTCATAGACAGGAAGCGGAACAGAGATTGTCAGTGGCAGGGGAAGGAGAGAATGGGGAACTGTTGCTTAATGGGCACAGAGCTTCAGATGAAAAAGTCTAAGGCCGGATGGTGGGGGTGGTTGTACAACAATCTGCATGTACTTGGTGCCCCTGGAATATATACCTAAAAATGGGTACAGTGGTAAATTTTGTGTTACATGCATTTTACCACAATTAGACAAAATACTAATAAGTGAATTGAGCTCCATAGAACCTGAGCAATCAGGGAAGTACCTGCATGCGGTTGCTGGACCCTTGCCAACTTTTCTCTCTCAGAAAAAGCACCATTCTCTCATGGCCACTTTGAGAGAATATGGCATGATGGTTAGGAGCCAGCCCCTTGGTTTAGGCTCCTATTTGTCTTTTATTTGCTGTGTGACTTTGGAAGTTTTGCCTCCCTTTGCCTCAGTTTCCTCATCTGTAAAATGGGAATAATGGTCCTTAAAACTTGGGTGAGTCGTGAAGTCCAAATGGGGTAGTACATATAAAGGGCTCAGAGAAAGCAGCCCTTGAGTATTAGCTATTGTTATTATTGCTTGAAAGACACCGAATTTATACAGCCAGATGCCACTTTGAGGATTGTCTGAAAGAAGACCAGGTATGCGTACATATATAAATGATACAGTCCACCCACTTTGTCAACATAAAAGTGTGCAATTCTGTGGAAAACCCAAAAAGGGAAGGAAAAAATTGTTTTGGAGACATAACCTGGCTGGGGCATTCTCTTCCCTCCAATGTAAGAAGAAGCCCATCTGTCTTCTTGGAGGTGAAGTTTTGAGGCAATCCCTAAGTTAGGAGCCAAATACCACATTTTACATCTCTATCCTTCTTCCTCCTCACTTTCCCCAAGTGCCCTGGACTTCCTGGCCTTCTGAAAGGCATTTAAAACTTCTCTTGGCAAACTTAGTCAGGAGACACTTGGCTTAGGAACAATTCCCAGTGCCTGGGGAAGGCAGGGTGGGAGGATTTTATTGGAGCACAATACACTGTGCTAAGTATTGTGTATTCACTAGAGAATCGGCGACATTCATGGTCTATGTTCATATGGAGCTTAATTCTAGGGGCAGATGGACGTGAATTAAATGCCACACCAATAACGATTGAATTGTGACTTGGTTTAGAGATCATGAAGAAGAGATGCGGGGCGTGGTGTGGAGTGTCTGCCCCAGTCTGGGGAGTGAGGGATGACATGTGAGCTGGGAGCTGAAGGACAGGAGGTGTTAATCAGCAGAGAGGACCATGGCTGGGGGAGGGAAGGTCATGCCCAGGAGAGAAATTGAGGCTGACCTTATCTTCACCTGGGAGCTAACAGGCCGCAGTGGTCAGGCTGGATGCCCCACTCCCAGCTGCCGCTTAACCTGTTGGGAGATTCTCAAGGCAGCTGCTGCAGAAATTAACGTGGTATAGACTTTGAGGGGGTCCCAGCAGTAATAAACAGTGTTGGGCAGTGTGGCACCCCAGAGAAGGGAAACTAGGCAGTGACTGACACTGCTTGCTTTGTGCCAACCCTTGGCGTCTCCAGCTTATACTAGAGAATATGGCGTCTCCCAGGGATTGGTTAAGATGCAGATTCTGACTCAGGGAGAGCTGCAGTGGGACCTAGGATTCTGGATTTCTGACAGTTCACAAGTGATGCCTATGCTGAGGTCTGCAGATCACACTCTTGGGAGCAAATATGTAGAATACCCAGGAAGAGTGTCAGGGTGAGTGACAACAGTGCCACATGTTAACAGGAATCACACTCTGCACTGTAACTGTGTCTGTACACTAGCATTACTCAGGAGACTTTAAAAATCCTGGTGCCCAGGCCTCAGCCCGGAGCAACTGAATCAGCCCCAGCATCTGGGTTTCATTTCTGGGTTTTTTTCAGCGGGCAGGGAGGAAGCATCTGTGTTCTTCAAAGCTCCCAAGTGGCCCTTTTGCACAGGCTGGTTGGCCAGCCTTGGTCTCTCCTGTTCTGCCTCCCTGCCCACCCTGCTGTCAGTCTGGAGGCCTCCCAGGCCCCTCTGTGACAGTAAGTTCCAAGGCACCTGGTCCTGTTTTCCGTAATTGTTTGGCTTCGTTTCGCAGCTGGAGCATCAGATTGGCTAATTGAATCTGTTGGTGAGATGAGATAAGTGGGGAGGGACAGCGGGGAATGGGTGGGAGTTCTGCAGGGCAGCATGCCACCCTCTTGCCTGGAAAGACCCCAAGTTGAATGAGCATCAGAGGACATGCTTAAAAATGGTTGGGGTTGGGGAAGCAGGACAGGTGGGAAGGTGAGGGTCTCCCAGTGCTGAGAGGGGCAGAGCCATTCTGGGAGAGCCTGCAACTCCTTGGAGATGGAGAGAGGCTGTGGGCTTGTTCTGGGGCACAGATGCTTCCTTGCAGCCCTGCCCTGACCCCTGTCCCCAATGCCACACCTTTTTTCCACAGCCACCTGGCAGCCTCTATCTTCTCCCCTTTCAGCCTGACTTAGTGGTCACCAGCCCCTTCTCTGACTCCTAGGTAGAGGGATGCACAGCCATTCAGAGTGTGGACTGGCCTGAGCTACAATTTGATTCAACTTTCACATTTACAATCTAGTGAGTGTGTGACATTAGGCAAACAATATCCCTTTTCTAGGCCTTAGGCTCCTCTGTTACAAACTCTCAATCTCAGTATTTTAAATAAAAATCTTTAGATAGTGCCTTGTACAGAGTTAGTGCTCAATAAATGCCAGATAGGATGATGATGATGATGATTAATGGACCCTGCCATGGGTGAACAGACCCTGGAATTACACAGATTTGGGTTTGAAACTTGGCCCCACCATTAACCAGCTGTGTGACCTCAAGTGAGTGACTCCACCTCTC
Source organism: Galagoides demidoff (assembly GCA_963574575.1). Classification (NCBI taxonomy): domain Eukaryota; kingdom Metazoa; phylum Chordata; class Mammalia; order Primates; family Galagidae; genus Galagoides; species Galagoides demidoff. The sequence continues at coordinate 25,566 of CAUYQV010045878.1, forward strand.
TGAGTTGCTTGCTCTTGTGTAAAATGTAGCAATCATTCCCATTATGGGAATTACAGGCAAATAAGCATGGGGACCCATCCAGAAGTGGCCACTTGGAAAATCGTATCTGCAGGTTTAATCATTGCAGTGTGTGAGAGAGGTGAAATGCTGGCACTTTTGAGGTTAGGAGCTCAGCTCAGCTGCCTGTGGTTGTCTCTCCAGCATCTCCCCAGTCTAATCAACATTGCCCCAAAGCTGCCAGCTGGCACAGGGTCTAGAACCAAGGATTGACACTAAATCTTGTGCCAACCCAGCCACAGAGCCAGACCAGTGTGTGCTCCCTGCAGCTCCCTGGGGCTGGCAGTCACAGGAGGTGAACTGCAGAGTGAAGAGACTAAAGCCTCTGATTTCTAGCCAGAGAACCCTAAAAGTGGGCCCTGGGAGCCAGTTTGTGGGAGGATCAAGGAGGGGGGGAGCTTAAGAAGGGATCATGTAAATCTATGTATAAACTCCTGGACTCACCTCTGAGCTGCACACGGGCAGATATCATCCTGAATAGTCCACTAACTATTGGGTAGCCTACCACCTAGGTCCCTGGGGACACATCTGAGGGGCAGATATGAATAGCACTGGAAAGGCTTTAAAAACTGAACTGACTCTGGAATAATAGCAACAGAAGGCAGGTCAGAACTTATAGTCTGAACCCTTCCTGATTGCTTACAAAAAAAAAAAGGTCAACATATTCAATAGGATTTAAACAAGACCTAGAATTTCATAATATTCAAAATGTCCAGGATACAATCCAAAATGAATTGATTTATAAGGAACCAACAAAATCTAGCAAATTCTTAGAGAAAATATAATCAACATATACCAACTGCAAGATGGCTCAGATTTTGGAATTATCAGATGAAGACTTTTTTTTTTGAGACAGAGCCCCAAGCTTTCCCCCTGGGTACAGCGCTGTGGCATCACAGCTCATAGCAACCTCCAACGCCTGGGCTCAAGCCAGTCTCCTGCCTCAGCCTGCCAAGTAGCTGGGACCACAGGTACCCGCCACAACGCCCGGCTATTTTTTAGTTGCAACTGTCATTGTTGTTTTGGCGGGCCCAGGCTGGATTCGAACCTGCTACCTTAGGTGTATGTGGCTGGCACCTTAGCCACTTGAGCCACAGGTGCTGAGCCCAGATGAAGACTTTAAAGCAGCTTTTATAACCATGCTCCAAGAAGTAAGAGTTAATCCTCTTGAAAAGAATGGTAAGGTAAAGAATATCAGCAGATTAACAGAAAAATAGAAGATATTAAAAAAGAACCAAATGGGCAGGGTGCTGTAACTCAACACCCATAATCCTAACACTCTGGAGGCCAAGGTGAGAGGATTGCTTGAGGCCAGCAGTCTGAGACCAACCTGAGCAAGAATGAGAAAAAAAAAACAGAAAATCTCTACAAAAAATAGAAAAACTAGCTAGGCAGGGTAGCATGTGCCTATATTCCCAGCTACTCAGGAGGCTGAGGCAGGAGGACTGCTGGAGCCCCGGAGTTGGAGGCTGCAGTGAGCTATGAGACACCACTGTACTTAAGCCCAAGGTGACAGGTGAGACTTTGCCTCAAAAATAACAACAAAAAGAACCAAATGGAAATTTTAGAACAGAAAAGCACAATACCTAAAATAAAATATTCATGGGATGGGTTCAATAGAATGGAGGTGATAGAGGAAAGTGTTAGTGAGCTCAAAGACCGATCCAGAGAAATTATGTAGTCTGAACAACAGAGCATATAAAGATCAGAAAAATATCAGGCCACACAAGACTGGCCACAAGTTCAGGGTCCCCATGACCACCCTCAGGTTCCATCATTTGCTAGGATAACTCCCAAAGTCAGGAAGGTGCTACTTATGACCACAGTTTTACTGTAGCAAAAGAATATAAATTAAATCAGCCAACAGAGGAGATATGTAGGGCAGAGTCCAGGAGGGGGCCAAGCTTTGAGCTTTCATTGTCTCCCCATGAAGTCATGGACAACACTACCTCCTCCTGGTCACTCTGTGTGACAGTATGCACTGTGCATAGCTAATCAGGGATGCTCACCCGGCCTTTGGTGTCCGGAGTTTTTACTGGGCTCAGTCCCATGCTGCTCAGCTGTCTGATCGTCAGTTTCTAGCCCCTCCCAGAGGTCTGAACTAACACTGTGTGGCCCTAAACCCCCCTCATAAATCACACTGCTAGACTGCCCAGTGGCCAAAGCCCCCGTGCAAAGAAAGGCACTCCCTCTTAGGGCATTGCAGGAGCCTAGAGATCACCTCCTGGGAGACAGGCAAAAAGGCCAGGCCTCTTCTAGGGTGAGGTTAATTCTTCACTGTGCAGGAAGCAACTAGCAACTTGTGCAAAGTCACCTAGCGGGTGAATGGTTGGGCCACATGTCTAACTGAAGCTGTTAACCGCTACACTTTGACATTCCTGTGACTCGCTGGAGATCTCGTTAAAATGTGCTCTCTGATTCTGTCTGTGGTGACACATGAGTGTCCATGTTTCTAATGAGTTCCCGGTGACATCTGCGCTAGTTTGAGACCCACACTCTGAATAACTAGAAGACACACTTTGTCTGATCTCCCACATTACCCCGACATGCCCAGAGCGGAGGGCCCATGTGAGTTTGCAGAAATAGCAGTGCTCAAATTGAGGAGGCCTGTAGGATAGGAAGTTTGTGAGGACTTTCTGAGTGCATTGGGTCAGAAATGTCCCTGCATGGCCCCAGCTAGACAGAGCAGGAGCAAGGAGCCCCCAGAGGCCAGGTTTCGGGCTCGCTGTCTACCTCCATGCTGGCGAGCAGCAGTGCTGAGCTCCGCAGCCAAGTCCCAGGAGGACTTTTTAATTGAAACCATAACTGTATCCATTTATGGGGTACAGTATGATGATTTGATATACAATGTGGAATGCTTAAATCAAACTGATTAACATAGCCATCACCTCACTTATTTTTTTGTGGTAAGACATTTAAAATGTACTCTTAGTTATTTTGAAATATACTCTTGCATTGTGCACATTAGGTGTGATCCCACCAATCCCCTTTCCCCCTCTCTGGACCCTCCTTTCCCCTCCCCCTTGCTAGACTATATTTGTTTTTTTATCATTCATATCAGTGTATGAGTGTTTGTATATTGGTTTCATAACAGTACTGAGTACCTTGGATACTTTTTTTTTCCCATTCTTGAGATACTTTACTAAGAAGAATGTGTTCCAGCTCCATCCAGGTAAACATACAAGATGTAAAATCTCCATCTTTTTATGACTGAATGGTACTCCATGGTACCATGGTATACATATACCACCATTTGTTAATCCATTCACGAGTTGATGGGCATTTGGGTTGCTTCCACAACTTGGCAATTATGAATTGGGCTGCAGTAAACATTCTAGTCCAAATGTCTTTGTGGTAAAATGATTTTTGTTCTGGGTAGATACCTCGTAATGGGATGGTGGAATCAAATGGAAGGTCAACTTTTAGTTCTTTGAGGATTCTCCACCCCAGGAGGATTTTGACCAGAGAAGTGACATGACCTAGATAATGTTTGGAAAATATTTTCAGCTGTTGAGTGGTGAAGGATTATAGCAGAGCAAGAGGGACATCCTCTGAGAGGCCACTGTTTCAGTCCCAGAGAGAGGTGCTATCAGACAGCTTGGACCAGGCAGGTGGCAGAAAGGTTTCAGAGAAGTCACTCAGTAGAATATAATATTGGAGGTAGAGTTGACCGAGCTCACTGATGGATTGGATGTAAAGCACCATTCCCTGCCTTGGCCACATTACTTAACTCTTCTGAATCAAGATTTCCTATCTCTAGATCTCAGCTCCCGCCTCACAGGCTGTTGTGAGGAACAAAAGGCAGTGATGTGTAACGTGCTCAGCACAGCACTTGGCATAGAGGGAAGGCTCATGGACTGTGGCCTCCACCCTGGCTATGGGCAGAGGCCAGATCTCCAGCTACGTGAAGAAGGAGGCATACACCTGTCACCCTGGGGCTCTCCTGGCAGGGCACAGAGACCACAGTGGCACCCTGACCTCAGCTTCTCCTCCTGAGAGCTCCTGCGGTCTGCCAAAGTCCACCCAGGTGGTTAAACTTGGCATTCGTTTTGGGTTCCAACAGCAGCCTTTGAAGACTGGCTGGCTGCCAGAGCTCCTGGGGGGTTTTATTCCATCTGAATGGCTGTTTAATGATGTTGGTGCCTTTGGATGAGGCCTGGTTCCAGGCAGTTCCCCATGGGGGACAGCAAGAGGGGGCTAAGGATTTATCCAATCACACATGTCCCTGCATGGCCCCAGCTAGACAGAGCGGGAGCAAGGAGCCCGCAGAGGCCAGGTTTCGGGCTTGCTGTCTACCTCCATGCTGGCGAGCAGCAGTGCTGAGCTCCACAGCCAAGGCCAACACCTAGTCGGTTTGAAAAGAAGATGTGTGCGTGGACTTGAATTGGAAACCAAAGGCATGCTTCCAGACGTCCCTTCTATCCATCACTTGGGTTTGAGTCCTTGACCCAGAGCCACCAGTGAGTGGGAGAAGGCTTAACCTTTAAAATGGCAGGGCCTGGAGGGCACAGGCTGCCATGTCCCCTGGCTGCCTGTGTTTCCAGGAAACCTTTTGCCAGAGGTTTAGTTTTCACTTTGACTTAGAAATGAGAAGACCAGACTCCCGGAGCTCAGTGCTGTGTCATCTTCATTGGAACCTGTTAATTTCTTCAAGCCTCTATTTTTCTTCTATCACATACTTACAAAGTCTGACTCAGGGTTGTCTGCACCGTGCTTGACAACAACAACAGCAAATGCTTACAGGTGGGGCCTCCTCCATGCCAGGTACTGCTCTAGGCGTTTCACCTGAATTAATTCATTTAATCCTCATAGCAGGCCTTGCCTGTACCTCAGTGGGTAGGGTGCCGCAGCCACATACACTGAGGCTGGCAGGTTCCAGCCCAGCCAGGGCCCACTAAAAACAACAATGATAACTGCAATGAAAAAGTAGCTGGGCATTGTGGTTGGTGCCTGTAGTCCCAGTTACTTCGGAGCCTGAAGCAAGAGAATTACTTAAGCCCAAGGTTGCTGTGAGCTATAATGCCACGGTACTCTACCCAGGGCAACAACTTGAGACTCTATCTCAAAAAAAGTAAAAATTAAATTAAAATTAAAAAAATCCTTATAGCAAACCTCTGACACAGGAGTCCTTATTGTTGCCATTTCATAGATGAGGAAACTGAGGCAACAATAGGGTAAAAAGCTTACCTAAGATTCTGGAGCCACGATTGAAACCCAGGTTGTCTGGACCCAAATGTCAGCTCTCAGTCACTGGGTTATACTAGCCCCCTCTATGGTAAGGTGCAGCATTAGTTGCCAAAGAAATGGCAGACAAGACAGACATAGTCCATCCCTTTCTGGTGCTGGTGTTCTACTTAGGGTGCAGCAAATGATGAATAAATAAACACTTAATAATAGGGTGAGGTGATAGAGAAGGCCTGGAGAAGTGCTTTAAATTGAGGAATATAAGCTGAGGAAAGACCAACCATGACAGATGGGGGAAAGGAACATTCTAGGTAGAGGAAATGGCAAGTGCAAAGGCCCTGGGGCAGGAGCCAGCTTCTTTTGTTTAAAGAAGAGAAAGAAAGCTGTAGAGGAGCGGTTCTCAACCTATGGGTCGTGACCCCTTTGTAACAATGAAAATACATCCTGCATATCAGATAGTTACATTACGATTCATAACAGTAGCAAAATTACAGTTATGAAGTAGCAACAAAAATAATTTTATGGTTGGGGTTCACCACAACATGAGGAACTATATTAAAGCGTCACAGCATTACGGAGGATGAGAACCACTGCTGTACAGTCTAGAACGTAGGTAATGAATGGAGTGAATTATGCAGTGAGGTCAGAGCAGTAAAGTAAGTACGGGGTATGGTAAGAAGCTCAGGTGATAAGTGTTCATTGAATACCTATGTGTGCTAAGGCTGTGAGGCACCAGGGAAACAGAACAGAACAAAGCAGAGATGGCTTCTGGCTTCCTGAGGAACTGGGTGAGATGCCACGTATGCACGGACTGAGCACATAACAGATGCTCGGTGGGTGTGATTTTCTCTCTTTTCCTATTTGTAAATCGACATGAAAACTGCTTCTTTGGGTTTTTGCACCACCCTCCCACCCTCTGCCATAGAGCAGGACAGAATATAGCTGGCTTATAATGGAAATCGTGTTTTAGAGACAGCCTTAGGCACTGGCATTATCTACCTGGCAAAACAAAGCAAGCAGGTGGATGAAGAGTCAGTAGGGCAGTCGGGGAGCAGAAGATCATGGCTTCCCCCTGTCTTCATGAGCCAGGGTAGGGAGGAGCTTTGGGGCTTAACTACTGGTCACCCCCTTTGGGATCCTGAGGTGCGGAATGGGCACAGGAAAGGGAACCAGTATCCACTGACTTGGCTGCCAAATTTCGCACTCTGTGTCAGCTTTGGGACTTTATTCTGCTTCATTGTGTAGGGGCTGGACAAGCAGAGGAGGGGCGGCCTGTGGATGATTCATGGGTGGGGTCTTCTTCGGCTCTTGTTCAAGGTCACCCTTGCCCTCTCGGTGGCCCTTTGGGAAAGACAGTCCAGGATATATACGGTAGGCCTAGATAACCTTGTGATAAATGAGGGCCCCCAGTGTCATTCCAAGTGTCCCTAAAACCCAATGAGTTCCTGAGGCATTGGAGGACCAGGGCAAGTCATCCTTTTCCAAGTTATAGAGTGTGACTTGGGGAAGAAGACACAAACAGATCGTGGGACGATCTCCTACCTTGGGGGTGAGGGGACAGGAATTTAGTGGTAACTCTTTGCTCCACTAATAATATAACTTTAAAGGGTAAACGTCCTCCGGGCACTGTCTTTAATACTTTACAAGAACTGTCTTCATTGGTCTCTGACAACCAAATGAGGAAGATACTATTAATATTATCCCTTTTCACAGGGGAAAAAACTAAAGCTTAGAGAGTTTATGTGACTTGCTAAAGAGCTAACAGTCATTGTATTAGTTAAGGTGAGGTTGGAAGCTATAGCCACCGAGTTTTTGTGGTTTGACACCATACAGGTTTATTTCTTGCTTGCACAGTGGCACTTCATGGCTTCTTTCGTTTGGTGACCCAGGTCCCTTCAGTCATGTGGTTCTGCTGTCTTCTCAGGAAGGTTGGAGGAGAGAGAGAGCTGAAGACTGCATGGGAGGTGTTTATGGGCCAGGCCTGGGAGGAATGTACATCACTTCCACTTCCAGCTCCACTCATATTCTGTTTCCCGGGAAGACTGGGAAGTGTAATCTGGCTGCGTGTCGAGGGAGAATAGGTTTTGATGGCCACACAGCCATCTGTATCAAGATACTCAAGCAGGCAAATAGAAGGGCCAGCCTGTGCCCTGTACAAGCCTTCTTTGCTGCACTGCCTCCCTGAGCTCTGTTGTCTCCGAGTTCATGACCAGGGTCAGCAGTGAGGGAATCACATGCCAGCTCCAGGCACCTGCTGACTTAGAGACCAGTTAAACCAGAAATTCTTTTTTTTTTTTTTGAGATGGAGTCTCACTATGTTGCTCTCAGTAGAGTGCTGTGGCATCACAGCTCACAGCAACCTCAAACTCTTGGGCTTAAGCAATTCTCTTGCTTCAGCCTCCCAAGTAATTGGGACTATAGGGGCCCACCACAGTGCCCAGCTATTTTTTTGGTTGCAGTTGTCATTGTTGGTTGGCATGCTAGGGCTGGATTTGAACCTGTCAGCTTCAGTACATGTGACTGGTGCCCTAGCTGCTAAGCTACAGGCACTGAGCCATAAACCAGCAATTGTTAACCTGGGGTGATCTTGCTGCCCCTCAACTCCCGGGGACATTTGACAATGTCTGGGCATCACAACTCAGGGGATACTGCTGGCGTCTAGTGGGTAGAGGGCAGGGATCTGCTGAACACCCAACATTAACACATAGTCCCTCCTGATAGGAAGTAATGCATCCCTAAACGTGTGTGGTGCTGAGATTAAGAGACTTTGAGCCAGAACTGTGGGATTTGGTGGTTCTTCCGGGGTTGGTGGGGTGGGATGGTGCCCTCCACCAGGAGCTGAGAAGAATAGGTTGGCACGGGCTCACAGAGGCAGGTGTGCTGGGTGAATCTGTGCTCATCTCTGCAGATTTTCCAAATGACTTCCCTGTGTCCGCCCATAAAAACTTGGGCAAACAGAAATATCTTGCTCTGCAAACAAGCCCCATCCCCCAGGAGGCACAGCAGGGCAGATAGGTGGCTGCTCTGCCTGCTGGGGAGGGACTGGGGGCCATCTTGGGAAGATGAACAGAGCATGTCACCTATAAGTGGTGACGTGAAGGGGTTCCATGGGCTCAGTGCCCATAGCTCAGGGAGTAGGACGCCAGCCACATACACCAAGGCTGGCAGATTTCAGCCCGGCCTGGGCCTGCTAAACAACAATGACAACTGCAACCAAAAATAGCCAGGCATTGTAGCAGGTGCCTCTAGTCTCAGCCACTTGGGAGGCTGAGGCAAGAGAATCGCTTAAGCCCAAGAGTTTAAGGTTGCTGCGAGCTGTGATGCCATAGCACGCAATGGATGGTGACAAAGTGAGACTCTGTCTCAATAAAAAAAAAGGAAGGAGTTCCATGAATGGAGAGTACTGATGGTTTTTTAATATTATTATTATTATAAAAGATGCATATATGTATTCATATATACATACTACATGTATTTGTGTATATATGCAAATGCATACAGGCACCGAGCCATAAACCAGCAATTCTGTTCTGGTTCTTTATATATTCTCTATATTTCATGTGTATATCACATGCTATTTCTATAAATATAGTAACTATCAATATACTAATATTAATGAATTGATATCCAGTGATATTTGCATAGGAATGATATTTATGTAAAATTAAATATCACTTATATATTATAAAATATGTAAAAATCACACACACACACACTCTTATGTATTTTATGTGCAACCGTAAAAGGGGTGGAGTAGAATAAAAACGAAAAGTTCCAGCTGGGTTCAGTGGCTCATGCCTATAATCCTAGCACTCTGGGAGGCTGAAGCCGGAGGATTGCTTGAGCCCAGGAGTTTGAAGTTACAGTGAGCTATGATGATGCTATTGTACTCTAGCCTGGGTGACAGAGCAAGGCTCCCTCTCAAAAAAAAAAAAAAAGTCTCTAAGTTCATCTACTTAAAATTGAGCACTTTTAACAATCTATTGAAGCTTCTTGCCAGGAATGTATGTATATATGTGCATGCACTCACATGTAGATATGTGTGTGTGTGTATAAGGAGGGTGCCCAAAAAATGGATACCCGGTTTAAGAAAAGAAAACATTGTATTAAAATTATGATACTTTGTTTGACTTCTGGAATCATAAGAGATACAAGATATAATAAATATACAAGATTACAAACATTTATGATTTCAATACAGTTTTTTCCATTCTTAAAATGTGTATGATTTGTTTGGTACCCTCTGTAGATGTAGATGTTTGTGTGTGGGTACCTACCTCCACCCTCTTTTGTCAGCATTCAAAATATATGTGCTTTTCAGCAACTTTCCTTCTCACTTGATGCATCTTGGATGTTTTTCCATATGAGCATGTATTTATTTATTTAACAAATGAATACATCTTTTTTTTTTTTTTTTGAGACAGTGTCTCATTATGTCGCCCTTGGTAGAGTGTTGTGGCGTCACAGCTCACAGCAACCTCCAACTCTTGGGCTTAAGGGATTCTCTTGCCTCAGCCTCCCAAGTAGCTGGGACTACAGGTGCCCGCCACAACACCTGGCTATTTTTGATTGCAGTTGTCATTGTGGTTTAGCAGGCCCAGGCCCGGTTCAAACCCGCCTACCTTGGTGTATGTGGCTGGCACTCCAACCGTGGTGCTATGGGCACCCAGCCACAGATGAATACATCTTATGAGCCAGGTGCTGTGGCCATGGCAGTGAACAAATCAGACAAAAATCCCAGTTTCATCAGGCTAATATTTGAATATGGAAAGAAAGGCAATAAACAACTAACTGAATTGTACAGTTCAGAGATGGTGTTAAGGGCTAAGGAGAAAATGGAAGGAGGGGAAGGGGATCACAAGGGATGCGGTGGAGGTGATAATTTTTTACAGAATGGCCAGGAGGGTGACCTTTGAGCCAAGACTTGAAGGAGGTTGGAGGTGTGCCATATAGATGTTTGTGGGAAGAACATTCCAGACAAGGGCAATAGAGCACAAAGGCCCTGATGGGAGAAATAGCAGAGATGTGGTTGATGTGGAGTGTGAAGCCCCCTGATTGTTATTAACGACTGTTTGATATTCCGTTGAGTCAGTGAATGGAAGAAGAATTTATTAAGTGAGTTCCCTGTTGGTAAACATTGAGGTTAATTCCATTCATTTGTGGTTAGAAGCATTGTTATCCTGAACATCCTCAAACGTGTCCCTGCTAATGTACCCAAAGGCCCTGTAAGTTAAATCCCACCAGAGGGATTGTTGGGTCAAAGCTTGTATATTTGTCAGTTTTCATACTTATTGTCAAAGTTTGCAATCAAAGTGGCACAATTTTTTTTTTTTATTAAAGTGGCACAATTTTTACTCTTTGTGTCTTATTGAAGCATGTAATTGAAACAGGTGACTTGAGCAAATGTTTTAGTCTGTGGCCAAGGGAAGTCCCAACTCCTGCCACCCAAAAGATTTTTGTTTGGTTTTTGATTTTGAGACAGGGTCTCACTCTGTCACCCAGGCTAGCATGCATGATAGTTCCCTGCAACCTCAAACTCCTCACTGGTGTCATCACAGCTCACTGCAGCCTCAGACTCCTCACTGGTGTCATCACAGCTCACTGCAGCCTCAGACTCCTCACTGGTGTCATCACAGCTCACTGCAACCTCAAACTCCTGGGGCTCAAGCCATCCTCCTGCCTCAGCCTCCCAAGTAGCTGGAATGACATGCTCAAGCTACCACGCCCACCTAACACATGTCTCTGCTGATGTATCCAAAGGCACTGTAAGTTGATACAGTAAGTTAACACTGTAAGTTAATATCATCACTCTACCCATAGCCACAGAGTGAGACTCTGTCTCAAAAAGAAAGATTTAAAACATTAGCTCTTCAAAAAGCATAGTCAAGAAAATAAAAATGTAAGTCGTACCCTAAGAGAAATTTTTTGCAAAACATATCAACCAACCAAGAACCCATATCCAGAATATATAAAGAGCTCTTGTAACGCAGTAAGATATTTCACACCCCAATAAAAAGTGGGCAAGAGATTTAAAAAGGCGTACTTAACAAAACAGGATAAAACATATGGCAAAGAGGCACTTGAAAGATACTACAGAAACACAGATTAAAACTGCACTACCATACCACTGCATGCCCACAGGTACAACTCAGTTTAAAATACTGAAAACCCAGGACTGGGCCCAGTGGCTCATGCCTGTAATCCCAGCACTCTGAGAGGCCGAGGCAGGAGGATCCCTTGAGCTCAGGCATTCGTGACCAGCCTGGTCAAGAGCATGACCTTGTCTCTACTAAAAATAGAAAATTTAGCCGGGCATCATGTTGGGTGCCTATAGTCCCAGCCATCTGGGAGGCTGAGACAAGAGGATTGCTTGAGCCCAGGAGTTTGAAGTTGCTATGAGCTATGATGATGCCATGACACTCTACCCAGAGCAGCAGAGTGAGTCTCAAAAAAAAAAAAAAAGATTGAAAACACAAAGCGTTGGTGAGGGTGTGGAGATGGAGCAACTGGAATGCTCATGCATTTCTGATCTTATACTGCTGGCCTCCCAGAGTGCTGGGATTATAGGTATGAGCCACCGTGCCGGGCCCATGCATTTCAGGTGGGAATGCAAAATGCTACAGCCACTTTGGAAAATCAGATATCTCTCTCAGATATTTACCCAAGAGAAATCAAAATATATGTCTACAAAAGTCATGTACGAAGATGTCCTAAAAGCATTATTTGTAATAGCCAAAAAGTGGAAATGGTCCAAATGTCCAGCAGCTTGTGAATATATAAACAAATTGTGATACATCCACACATTACGGTATTACTCAACAATTAAAAGGAAGGAAATATTAATACATCCACACGTGGGTGAATCTCAAACATTACGCTAAATGAATACAAACAATTATATAATGTCTAATTAGGTTTTTATGCAGTTCTACTAAAGGCAAAACTATCATGAAAGAAAGAAAGCAGATAAGGTACAGTCTGGGCCTAGGACAAGCTCAGATCAAAGAGGGATAAAGCAGAAAAGGGCAAGAAGGAACTTTCTCTAAGGAGCCAAAGCTGGTCTTTATCTATATTATCTGGCAGTACTTAGCGTGATTATGCTCTGAGCAAGATCCAGTGTGCTCATCGGTCCAAAGTACAGTTGAACCTTTTGTTTGGTGTTCTGAGTAGACAACATATCAGGGTACTAGTCTGTGGTAAAGGCCCAGGATGCTGTTTCTGGCCCCTTGCTGGCATTGGGGTAAGCTGATAGGACCCCCAGGGGGCTCCTTGCCATCCATCCAGGTACTCTTGTCTTGCTTACCTGCTCTCACCCTGACTCCCCAAGTTTCCTTCTTGTTCTAGCATCTAGCAGCCCCATGACTAGCTGGTGACCTGAATGGTTTGCACAGCTCATGGCCTAAGTGGCTGAGTACCTTGATGTGGAAATGGATATTTCTGTGGCCTAAAGAAATAAAGTTTTATTGGAACGACAGCCATGCTTATTCATAGACACATTGTCTGTGCCTGTTTCCTGCTACAATAGCACAGCTGAGTACTTCCAACAGAGACCATAGGTAGCCTTCAAACCTAAAATATTTTACTACCCAGCCCTTTATCAGGAAAGTGTGCCCACCCTGGCCTTAAGGTAACACCCCCTGGACTCTTCTTTGACCCTTTATTCACTCTCCCCAGGAGAGAGCTTATCTGATTGGGAACCTGGTGAGTTTGCATCTAGAAGTACCAGGTCCTCAACAGGAGACTTGTAACTGGCTTCAACACATGTTTTACAAATGCTCTGAAAACAGTTTGTAGTGAACGTTTCTCCCAAAGCAATGTCAACATCTCTGAAACAAATGTACGAAGACAACCCTCATTCAGAGGTATAAACTTTGCTTGTTGGTGTAAGAACAGGCACATCGCTTTGTAGTCACACCTTTAAGTGCTTGCTCCTAGATGGTGTGATTCACTCACAGATGGGAAAGCGATTCTTCCACTCATATCAACCCATATGGTGTCTTAAATGCAGGCTCCACGTGGCTTAGTCTCCACAGAGGCATAAAGAATGGGTTGGGCAGCTACAACCAAAGGAATCGTAAAAGAAATTTCCATCTTGGCTTCCATCTCTTGAGGAAGGAGAAAGAGATCGAATTCATAAGCTACTGCATCATTTCCCAGAAGTCTCTTCTCCATTCCCCCGTTTTCTCTCCCCCTGAATTTGCTCTGGAATTTCTTCTGTGCTGAACTTTCGTGCTCTCTCTAGCTCAGTGGGGGTGACTCCCCCTCCCACACCCTCCTGATTTCAGAGTCTTCCTCCTGGGGTTCTGCACAGCTTCCTGCATCTCAGTGGCTTTCATTTGGTGGCAGTGTTGGTGAAGACTTGGTATTAATGAAGGGAAATCCTGTCATTTCCACTTTTCCCTTAAGGACATTTTTCAACCTTGGCACTTACTGACATTTTGGGGTGGGATGCTGAATAGCATCCCTGGTCTCTACCCACTGGATGCCATTAGCACCCCTCCTTCCTGATTGCAATGGCAAAAAAAGTCTCCAGACGTTGCCAAATTGAGGGGAGCAAAATTGACTCCAATTGAGAACCACTGTGTTTCAGAATGGAATAACTTACCCCAAGGTGGTTTTTCCTGGGCACAGGGAGCCTCTACCCCAGGCCTCATGCTTCAAGTATGGGTAAGGGATCCAAAAGCATTCTTCTCCTCATGGACTGAGAAGTCCAGATATGGAGGAGCCCACACCTTCCCTTCTTGGTTGTCTCTGAATACCAGGATCCCAGAATTTCCCACCCAAATGGCCCAAGCCTATTTCTAGGACCTGCTCAGGGCTCTTCCAGATTGGTGCTCAGGAAGGTGGTCAGTGATGCCAGCTCATGCCCTGAAGTCCTCGGGAGATAATGGTAGTACTTCCCTCATAGGGTTGTCATGGAGATTAAATAACTCAGCATATCGGGGAGCCCATGGGATGCCTGCTCCATGGTAAGCACCATACGTAAGTGTTAGGTGCTATTCCTATATTTCTCATATTAGTGAGAAACACGAGACAACTTCCTTCCTTATCTGTTGCTTAGATGAAGAAGCAGGTACGCGCTCAAACCCTGGAGGCAAACCTAACTCTGCTGGGCTCCAGAGGGATGGTGTGAAGGTCCCCAGCAGGGCACCCTCGCGGGGATTTCAGGGAATTCCGGGGCCACTCTCACTGGTGGCACCGTTCCCTGATGTGCTGGTTGAGGATGTAACTCCCTTTCAAATACACACATGCAGTAGGTCTCTATTCCTGGTCTTGTCCTTGTCTCATCTAAAGGTCAAGGGAATGGAGAAGTGGCGGGACTGTTCTCCTCTTTTGAGATCAGAGAAGAAATGATGTTGAGCTTTGAGTCTCGCTCCTTGCTGTGCCTTGAGCTGGCCAGGTGACCTCGAACACTCAATCTCTTAGTTTCTCTGAGCCTCAAATCCTCCATCTGCAAACTGGGGATAAAAATAGTACCTTACATACTTTCCTGGGGAGCATGTTTAAAAAATAAAATAAAATAGTACCTTCCCTAATAGAACTGTGGTATGGATTTAAGTTAAAAAAAAAAAATACATACACAGAGGACATGGAACTGAGGATTTAGGAGTGCTGATTTTTAATTATTATAATACTGTTATCTAAATTGTCATTATGACTGTTGGAAGGAAGAACATGGAGAAAAAAGTTCTATCCGAGCAGCTGTTATGAATCACAGACCGAGCCAAGAAGGCTTGAAAAACATCACCGTTAAGTCATGGAGGAGACCGTCAGAACCAAAGAAATGTTCTCGCCGAATCAAAACCTACATATACCCACCCATTGTACACATGGGGAAACTGAGGCCCAGAGAATGACTGTGATGATGTTAATCTACATTGTTTGAAAGAAAAAGCTGAAACAGCTTCCAGGTTTTAGAAAGAAGAAAAAAAGAAGGGTACCAAAGTTTAAGGAAGTTGAGAAGAGAATGGGGACCATCTCCCCTGTGTTGGGGCGGGTCAGAGCTGGCCTGTGAGGGGACAAGGAGGGAGGAAGCAGCACATGTGGCCCCTTGGTTCTCCTGCAACAGACTCGTGAATGTCCTGATGAGGAGTGGGGACCCTTTCATGGTGAAAAAGCATGATCATTCAGCCCAGCTAGGGTCTTGCTGGTTTAATATGTTTTTTCCAGAAATGGGAGGGCACCTTAATCCAGCACCCAGTAGATTGGAAGGTACAGCGATGAGGTGTTGGGGTTCCAGCCATGATCTGGGAGGGTCACTGCACTGTGCTGTCAGGCTCCAAGTTGAATATGGGGGCACTGAGAGCCTAGGGCAGAGGTGACAGTCTGTCTTTACCTTGTGAACCAAACATGCAAAATGAGGAACTGTCAATTCTGCTCCCACTGGTAAAGATGGGGACATTTTTTTTTCCTTTTAATTTGCAATGTTTATCACACCCACATTCTAAGTCATCCAGCTTCTCTTCCAGAACCGTCTGCCTTGGCAAACTAAATTAGCCACCAAAAAAAAAAAAAAAAAAAAGTTTAGCACCTAGGGTGAAGAACAAATTTGTTTTTTACAGCAAATATCAACATGTGAAAGCCTCAACTTGTCCCTGACTCATTCAGGGCACTTAGATTTTGACGGGGGCAGTGAGTGATCTCCTCTCACCTCTCTGGACCTCAGTCTCCCCAGCTGTAAAATGCACCAGGGGCAGCAGCTGCCCTAGAGATGGAAGGCCAGGGAAAGTGGGGTGGCTATTGTGTCCACAGGATATGTTTGACAATATCTGGAATTACTTTTGGGTATCACAACAGAGGTGTGAGCATTCCTACTGACATTTAGTGGGCAGAGGTCCTAGGAGCTGCTAAGCACCCTGCCATGCTCAGGATAGCACCCCACAACACAGAATGATCTGGCCCAGAATGTCATCAGTGCTAAGGACAAGAAACCGTGCTCCAGAGGGCTGATATGAAGATGACATGAGTTAATCCATTTTCATCCTTAGCCCTGGGCCAAACACATAGTAAATATGTAATAAAGCAACATTACTCCTCTTCTCTTTCAAAGCCTGACCTTGGAGCCCTGGTGGGTACCCCTTACTTTTGTTGCCCAGTTGTGGTTCCCCAACCTGAATTGCTATGGCACCATAGAAATGGACAGGTATGTTGATGATTCTTTGCAGGTGAAGTTGGGCCTCACATTCTAGAAAGTGGAACAAGCAGGTTGTGGCTGTGTTCTGTCCAAGGAAGAGAAGTAGATTTCGGTATATTTGCCTGTCCACAGACGGTGACCCTCTGAGAACCTCTAGCCTTAGGATGTTGGAGACCCAGCAGGGTCAGGGAGAGAGCACAGTGTGACCAGGTAATAGAACCAGTTCCCATGCAAGGTGTTACTCCGCTTCAGAATCATTAGTGTAGGGGGTGCCAAAAGTGGCAATAAAGTTTCCACTTACTAATCACTTTCTCCTTCAGCTTGAAAAAGGGCTTAAAGGCTCAGCGCCTGTGGCTCAAGTGGCTAAGGCGCCAACCACATACACCTAAGGTGGTGGGTTCAAATCCAGCCCGGGCCCGCCAAACAACAATAATGGCTGCAACCAAAAAACATAGCCAAGTGTTGTGGCGGGTGCCTGTGGTCCCAGCTACTTGGGAGGCTGAGGCAGGAGACTCACTTGAGCCCAGGAGTTGGAGGTTGCTGTGAGCTGTGATGCCAAGGCATTCTACCCAGGGGGACACTGTGAGGCTCTGTCTCAGAATAAAAAAAAGGGGGCTTAAAAATTTTAACTGTGTTTGATACAAAATTTGTCATGCTTCCTTTGACTCTTTAAATGGAAGAAGATCGATTGGTCTTAGGGATTCAGAATCACTATTCATTTCCTTTCTTTAAAAAGCCCACACAGTGAACAGCCCCCAGCTCTGTGAAGGAGTAGAGGGTGTTTGCTCCTTCACCAAGTGGTCCCATCCTACTGTACTTTCTTTCTTTTTTTTTTTTTTTTTTTTGAGACAGAGTCTCACTCTGTGCTGTGGGTAGAGTGCCATGGAGTCCTAGCTCACAGCAACCTCAAACTCATGGGTTCAAGAGAGCCTCCTGCCTTAGCCTCCCACATAGCTGGGACTATAGGAGCCATCACAGTGCCTGGCTACTTTTTTCTATTTTTAGTAGAGATGGTGTCTTGTTGTTGCTCAGGCTGGTCTTGAATGCTTGAGTTCAGACAATCCACCTGCCTTAGCCTCCCAGAGTGTTAAGGTTACCGGCGTGAGCCACCGTGCCCAGGCCTGCTCTACTTTCTTGAGTTCTTGTATCTGTCTGGTAACCACAATCTACTATATTAATTTAAATTACTCCAGATGGGTAAACCAGATGACTGAGTTTATTCCATTATGTGTAAATCCGTAAACAATGGATAGGCTCTTAGAGAAAGCCATCTTCGTGGATTATGGGCACGGACTTAGTGACAGCCACTCTGACTGTGACGGTGCTTTTTTGCTACACTCCAGGTTGCACACATTATTGGGAAGTCGTTTCCAGATGCCTTGGCTACACTTAGAGTATACAAGGTCAGGGAATTAACTTCTGGAACTCTTCCTAGAAAAGGTGCTGAATACCCCATTACCAAATATCACTACAATCACCTTCGAGGCACCTCCCTGGGAAGTTAGGCACCAAAGCCAGCACCTTGTCTCCCCTTCAAAGCAGTTTTGGAACCCTTTCTCTGGAATGACCATCAGCGTTGTCATCGTATGAGGTCTGATGATAAGTTTGTGAACTTGTCCTAGGAAGAGTGCTACCTACTTCATTGCTCAATATCCCTGTGGTCACCAGGTGGCCAACGAGAGTACTGCAGAAGTGACCGCAGTGATCTTCAGCAAAGAGCGGTGTTGTTTGCAAACTTAATCATCCCACCTTGTCTACATTGTCCAGTAAACATTACTGGCTACATTAAAATGACTTCTCCCGTATATTTGGAATATTCGGTCGGGGTGCCTTATAACAAATTATTTAGGGTGAATGTTTCTCAGGAGAAGAAATGTAGGAATCTGGTTGTAAGGAATTGTCTTTCTCCACAGGTTGTTTCAGATTCTGTGAGTTTTATCACCAGTTAGATGTAACTTCGTTTCTTTTTCTGTAAAATGGAAGGGACAGGGGTATCTGACCCACCGCCTCCGAGTCCTTTTCTGGACTCTACAAGTCTAATAATTAATTCTCTACCCTCTCCCACAGCACACACCTTAGAATTAATTCAGTGATGGTTTATATTGATATTCTCCCAGGCAACTTTTTATAACAGAAGCCATTAGTTTTATTCAGCTTCAGCTTATTATAATTGGCATTTTAATTTTTGGTGTTTTTTTTAAAGACTATTAAGATTGCCATAACTTTACAAAGTGATTTGCAAGCGCCCATGCCTGCCAGTTAACTCAGATGGCCACAGCACGAACGGCTTCCCATCAGAAGGGCTGAATCACTTCCCACCCTCCCAGGGCCAAGTGACTCACCAGCCAAGTCTCTTTGAAATTTGGGATCAGAAGCGTAGGATATTAGACTTCCTTTTAGTTCGCTTCCCTTCTGGTGATTTAGATATGGATTCTCTAATGGCAACTTCTTTTCCCTTGGTTTTCTTTCCAAAATAATATGTACTTGTTATAAGAAATTCAGACTGCACATTCTTGTATAATATAGAAAGTGGAAATTTCCCTCTGTTCCTCCACTCTAGAGAGAGCTACTTTTAACAGTTTGGTGAACATTCATCCAGATATTATTTCCTTTATATATATTCACATTCTTTTTTAACAAAATGAGATCCTGTTTACAGACGCTGTTTTGTGATGTGCTTTGTGTCTCGGATATTTTTTCATTGGATAGGTAGGTACAGATCTGTCTCATTTTTATAGTGGCATGGATTCCCATGGTATTACTGCATCAGAAGTTATTTAACTGGTTCCCTCAAAGGTGATCTTAAGCCAAAGACTTGAGCTCAAGTAGACCTCTCGGGATGCGATCTCAGGAAGCAGTGATAAGATAGTGGCGAGTGAGATAGGAAAGGGAGCAGACTAACCAAGGATGGTTGATGAGTGGGTATCTGTAGTTTAGGGGGTCCCCCAAACCATGCACAAGTTCAGTGATTCACTAGAAAGACTTGCAGAACTCAGAAAAGCTGTTATTCTCATGATTACGGTTTATTACAGTAAAATGATACGGTCTAAAGTCAGCAAGGTTTGCGGTTGTGGTTTGAATGGGTTCCCACCAAGATTCATATACTGAATCCGAATCCCCAGTGCCATAGTATTAAGAGGCAGGGTATTTGGAGGGTGATTCCCTCATGAATGGGATCAGTGCCCTTAGGAGAGAGGCCCTGGACAACTGACTCACCCCTGCTATCCAGGAGGACTCAGGGAGAAGGCGTCATCTAAGCAGCAGAGAGGGAGCCGTCTGCAGATACAGAATGTGCTAGGATCTTGCTCTTGGATTTCCTAGCTCCTAGGACTGTAAGAAATAAATTCCTGTTATTTATGAGCTACCCAGTATATGGTAAGTTGTTATAGCAGTCCAAACAGACTGAGACAGGCATATAGGGGAGAGTCCAAGAGAGACTGGGTACAAACCTTCAGCTGTCCTCCTCCACTGGACTTGTATGGACAGCACTTAATTCTCCCAGCAGTGATGTGTGGCAACACGCTCAGAGTGTCGCCACCCAGGGAAGCTTACTTGAGTGTCTGGGATATCTGATGGAGGTTGGTCACATAGCCATGGCTGACCCTAGTCTCCAGCCCGATGTTGAGTGGCTTAAGGGTCCAACCACAAATCACGGTTAGCATGGACAGTTTGGCATGGCTCGGGCAGACAGCCACAGGTGCTATGGGTAGAACACTATCTACAGATGCCTTGAGTAGCCTTCAAGGTAGGCTGAGAGGGTGGGCAGGGCACGTGGACATTTGGACATGTTTGTCTTTTCCAGGTTTTGTTTTTGTTTTTCTAGAGACAGGGTGTTGTTCTGTCACCCAAGGTGGAGTGGAATGCACTGGTCCAATCATAGCTCACTGCAGCCTTAAACCCCTGGCCTCAAAGAGATCCTCCCACCTTGGCCTCTCATGGTGCTGGGATGGCAGGCATGAGTGACTGTGCATGGCCTAGTTGGTTATTCTTACAAACAATACCATAGAACAGAGTTGGCAAATTTGTTCGTATGTAAAGAGACGGGTAGTAGAAATTTTTTAAAATTGTATTCCCTTTTAGCTTTTAAAAAAATTCTTTTTGAGACAAGGTCTCACTTTGTCTCCTAAGCTAGAATGCAGTGGCATCATCATAGCTTACTGCAACCTTCAACTTCTGGGCTCAAGGGATTCTCCTGCTTCAGCCTCCCAAGTAGTGGGACTACAGGCGGCACCACTGCACTCATTTAAGTTCACTGTATTTTGTAGAGATAGGGTCTCACTCTTGCTCGATTTGGTATCAAACTCCTAGCCTCCAGCAATCCTCCTGCCTTGGCCTCCGACAGTGCTAGGATTACAGGTGTGAGCCACTGCACCCTGCCCTAGCATTTTTTTTCTTTCTTTTTTTTTTTTAGAAACAGAGTCTTACTTTATTGCCCTCGGTAGAGTGCTATGGTGTCACAGCTCACAGCAACCTCCAACTTCTGCACTTAGGCGAGTCTCTCTCTCTTCACCCCTCCCCCCCTCCACACAGTGGAGTGCTGTGGTGTCACACAGTTCACAGCAACCTCAAACTCCTGGGCTTAAGCGATTCTCTTGCCTCAGCCTCCCGAGCAGCTGGGACTACAGGTGCCCACCCCAACACCCAGCTATTTTTTTGTTACAGTTTGGCCGGGGCCGGGTTTGAACCCACCACCCTTGGTATATGGGGCCAGTGCCCTACCCTTTGAGCCACAGGTGCTGCCCCCTAGCATTTTTTTTTAATTGAGATAAAATTCACATAGGCCAGGCAGAAGGATTGCTCAAAGCCAAGAGTTCAAAACTAGCCTGGGCAACATAACGAGACACTGTCTATACTAAAAATTAAATAGCAAGGCATGGTGGTGCATATCTGTAGTCCCAGCTACCTCAGGAGGCTGAGGTGGGAGGATCACTTGAGCCGAGAAGTCTGAGGCTGCAGTGAGCTATGATGATCATGCTACTGTACTCCAGTCTGGACAACAGAGCAAAACCCTGCCTCTTAAAAATTTATTTTTTAATTCATAAATTTCACCCTTTTAAGGTATACAATTCAGTGCTTTATAATATATTTGCAAGGTTGTACAACTATCATTACTACCTAATTCTGGAACATTTTTGTCTACCCCAAAAGGAATTCTGTGCACATTAGCAGTCACTCTCCAGTTGCCCTTCCCCTAGTGCTTGGTAATAACTAATATATTTTCTGTCTTTAAAGATCTGCCTATTCTGGCTTGGCACCTGTAGCTTAGTGACTAGGGCACCAGCCATATACACTGGGGCTGGCAGGTTTGAAACTGGCCCAGGATTGCCAAACAACGACAGCTACAACAACAACAAAAAATAGCCAGGGGCAGCGCCTACGACTCAAAGGAGTAGGGCGCCAGCCCCTTGTGCCGGAGGTAGCAGGTTCAAACCTGGCCCCGGCCAAAAAAAACTGCAAAAAAAAAAATAGCCAGGTGTTGTGGCAGGCACCTTTAGTCCCAGCTGCTCGGGAGGCTGAGGCAAGAGAATCACTTAAGCCCAAGAGTTCGAGGTTGCTGTGAGCTGTGATGCCATAGCACTCTACTGAGAGCAACATAGTGAGACTTTGTTTAAAAAGAAAAAAAAAAAGATTTGCCTGTTCAGAACATTTCATATAAGTGGAATCATAATATGTGGCCTTAAAAACTTACATGTAAATGTTTACACCAGCATTATTCATAATCATAGTCAAAAGGTGGAAATAACCCAATTGTCCATCAATTTATAAACAAAATGTGACATTATTTATACAGTGAACATACACAGAGTATTTTCTGTTCATAAAAAGTAACACTACATGGGTGGCATCTATGGCTCAAAGGAATAGGGCACCAGCCCCACCCGTATACTAGAAGTGGTGGGTTCAAACCCAGCCCTGCCCTAAAAATAAATAAATAAATAAATAAAGTAACACTACAACATGGATAGGCCAGACGGATAGTTAATATTCAATGCTTTGAAGGACACATAGTCTTGCTCTGAATTATTCGACTGCTATGATATGAATGTTGTATCTCCCCCCAGATTTATATGTTGAGATCCTAACCTCCAAGATGATGGTATTAGGAGATGGGGTCTTTGGGAGGTCATTTTATCATGAGGGTGGAGCCCTCATGATTGAGATTAGTGCCCTTATAAAAGATATGCCAAGGAGCCAGCTTGTTCCCTCCACTACGTAGGTGCCATCTTTCAGGAAACAAGCCCTCATCAAACACTGAATTTGCCAGTAACTTGATCTTGGACTTCCCAGCCTCCAGAACTAAGAGATAAATTTCTTTTGTTTATAAGCTACCCAATTTATAGCATTTTCAAAAGCAACCCGAATGGACTAAGGCATCAACTTTGCCCTTTTAGCACAAAAGCAGTATTATGTAAACAAATGAGTTTGACTGTGTTCCAATAAAACTTTATTTAAAAAAAACAGTGGTCCAGATTTGACTTGGAGCAGGGGTCCTCAAACTTTTTAAACAGGGGCCCAGTTCACTGTCCCTCAGACCGTTGGAGGGCCAGACTGCAGGCCCCAGGATGAGTCAGCTGCTAAGCAGGATAGGCAACAGCAGCAAAAACACCTGGTGGGCCGGATAAATGTCCTAGGCGGGCTGCATGTGGCCTGTGGGCTGTAGTTGGAAGATGCCTGACTTGGAGGCTCCAGTTTGCTGACCCTTAGTATATAAAATGTCCTGGTATGTGTATTTATGTTCACTTGTGCAGACAATTGTATAGGATAAATTCTTAGCAGTGAAATTGCTGAGTCATAAGTTATAAGACTTACTTGGAACAGATACTGTGAACCACCCTAAAAGTCTCTTCCACCAACAGCACATGAAAGTGCTTGAGAGTCTTAAGCCACTTTCTCAAAGAAGTAAAACTTATAGCCACTTACAAGTATCTTTCTGCGTTGTGATTCTGGAGCTTTAGAGAGAACAATAGGACATTTTGCCCCCATAGAAGAGCTATTGAGGCTTTGAATGGCATAATATTATCTTGTTTTAGATTCAAAGCACACAGGGAAGGAGACATAGGGAACTTACTCTTTTTGAAGAGATCAAACTTAGTGTGAGCCCACTAGGTGTGTTTCCAAAAACTTTTGAGTATTACCTATCCAAAAAAAAAAAAGCCTTTTTTTCAAATGCTTGAGAGATCCTTATCAATTTCCTTTATTAAGCAAAAGTTCCATTCTTATGATTACCCCTTTTTTGTAATGGATTTGCATGTAAATGAGGTCCACTTATGCATACTGAGCATACCAAATGTACAAAAAATATACATGGTCCAATTTTTTTTTCACAGAGCTGGCAGGTATCAGTCACTCTTGACAGAAGATGACATAGTATTTCACTTACCATAGTTTGCTCTAAGTCTTTTTAACTTTTAGATGATGGATGGAGTTTTGGTTTTTTTTGTTTTTGTTGTTTTTTTTTTTTTGATAGATGGAGTTTTTGTTTTTGTTTTTCTATTTTTCTTTTATTCCCCCATTTTCATCATTTGGAATTCTTGGTGTGAACCCCACAGAGGAGAACAGAGGCTCGTTAGCATTCAAGCTCTGTTTTTGGCTGCATATTTTAGTTGGTTTATTTGATAATCAGCATCCCTCCTGGGATCAAGCCTGCCTTTGCTCAGCTCACGCTGAGTGAATCTGTGATGTTTCCCATTCTGTAACCCTTCATTTGTAACATAGACACAGCCTGCTTTCCCATTAGCGAGACAGCATGCCTGCACTATCCACCCGCAGATAAAGAATTAGGCAGAACTTGGCCAGGAAGATAAATCAAGTTAACCATCTCATTAGGCTTGAAAGACACAAATTAAGCATAAGTTAGGATTAACAGAGAAACTTTCCAAAGAGACATGCAGCACAGGAAGGGGTGGAAAAATTACCATAACCATTTCTCTAAGAAAACTTTTCACCATTGCATGGAACAGAGGAAACATGAGGTCTCTTTTTATAAAAGGTCAGCAGATAGAAATATTAGATTGAAATAGCAGCATAACTTTTATTGAGCTCTTACTACATACTGTACTCTGAGCTTTACACACATTATTTCATAGACAACACACATTGACTTGTAGATAAACTACTACTAAGATTCCCATTCAGCTCATAAGGACTAAGGCTCAGGGAGGTCACCTCTTTTGACTCCAAGTCCCAGAGCTTTGTCAAATGTCAGAGCCAGGATTCACCCCAGGATGCATTGCCAACCCCCACTCCGGGGGACATCCGGCCATGTCTGGAGACATTTGGGGCTGTCACAGCTGCTGCTGGCATCCAGTAAGTCGGGACCGGGGATGCTGTTAAACATCCTGCAATATACAGGACAGTTCTCTGTGTGGAGTATTGTCTTCCATGATGTCAACAGTGCCGTGATTGAGAAACCCTGGTTCAGCCCCTCAACTGCACTACAGTGACAGCTCGCTGTCCCATGGGAACTAGCCATTTTAGAGCGAGTGCTACAGGCAGTAAGGTTGCAGGATATAAGTTTAGCCGGTACAGTTCTCTGGCAGAAAGAGCAGCTGGTGCAAAGGCTGTGAGGTAGAGACAAGGTGGAACAACAGGACACCAGGTATGGCTGTTGTAGAGACTGAGTGGGAGGATGAGATGAGGGAATTGGGATTTCTAACCAGGTGAAGAAAAAGACAGTCCCCTAAGTGATAACCCCATGTGTGCAGTTGAGGATGGTGCACTAATGGCCTCTGTCCACTAATAGCCTGCTTTTCTCTTGCCTCCTGCCCTCACCCCTCTGGCTCTAGTTTTCGGCCACAACATGAAGAGCAGCAATGACTTCATTGGAAGAATCGTCATTGGCCAGTACTCGTCAGGCCCCTCCGAATCCAACCATTGGCGACGTATGCTCAACACCCACCGCACAGCGGTGGAGCAGTGGCACAGCCTGAGGTCCCGAGCCGAGTGTGACCGCGTGTCTCCTGCCTCCCTAGAGGTGACCTGAAAGGCTGCTAGGAAGGAGGCTTTCATTTGTTTGAAAAAAAAAAAAAAAGAAAGAAAAAGACAAAAAATGTGTCACATACTATTACATCCACACCTACACACACACACACACTTCCACACACATACCCTAAATCCTCTCAGAACAGAGAGGAAGCTGACTATTGATCGTAAAATGGCCACTTTCAAATAAGTGAGCCCTGAGAACTTTCTGGAAGCCCTACCCATAGATCACAAGTTGAGTAGGCACTGCCATAGGACTAATTGGCAGTGCCACTCTTGTTGCTACCCCTGCCCCCAAATGCACTTTCAACCCTCAGGCCAGAAAGGGGACCTTCCAAAAGGTGCCAGCCTCCACCGAGACTAAGTTCCACGAGTTTGGCCAGTGTGTGGGCGACCTGACTCCCCCACCCCAAAACACTGGCCTACTTGGTAACTTCCAAACAGGCTGCTGTTATTCAAACCCGATACCTTTCTCCAAAGGTGTAAGTATCTTTGTTTTCTTAGTAAATGTGATAGCTAGGTTAGACCTCGAGAAACCAAATGGCAACAAAAAAATATTGCAGTATAAGAAGCCTCTCCTGGCTGACCCCATTTGTCCATGTGGTATGTTCTCACGCCTGTGCCCTCACAAAGGAACGTGTGTGGGCCTACATGTCCTCTTGAGAGAGCAAGGTGACAGGCTGGGACCTCAACCCCAAGCACTCCCTTCTCTCTGCCTCTCCCACCCAGCATCGTCCTGTCAAAGACCCCTCCTTGGGTAATGGTAATGTGTGTGCGTCCAGTAAATAGGATATGTGTGCTAGAATAAAAGTAACAGTTTTTGGCCAAATCACAGTGATCGTGACCCACCGAAGATCTTCAAAGAACTTGACACAAATGGCCACTGCATCCCATCCACGGCAATCTCCTTCCTTCGTCCTACTCTAAGGATCTTTCTGTGTTCGTGTGTGAACCACCGTCATGTCCCACGTGCTGAGGAATTAGTGTAGCTAGAGTAGATCTCTGTCTCGCTCTCTGTTGGATGCTTCTGTATCTTTTCCCACAGCATATTGTCTGGTGTGATGGGGAGCTATTTATTGAAATTAAAGATTATTTATTTGCGCCATGCATTTGAGTTACCTTTTTTCTTTATGAACCTGGGACATGGAGGATGAATAGGTGTCCGGCTACGACTGCTGTTTAACAACCGCGCCAGGGACTTGAAGCAACGATGTTTATTAGATTTACAGATTTAGGGGATCAAGAATGTCAAGTATTTGCCACACGTTTGCCTCACTCCAGCAGTGTGCTAACAGTTATTCCAGGTTGCTGTCCTCTAGAAAACCATCCACTTGTTTGGTGTGAGATTCACAGCTCATTTAGCTTTTTATTGGCCAGGCCCTGCTCAGGGTTTGAGGCGGATAAATGCCTGGTAGCTTATTCCTCCTGGCAACTTTGGGTATTGCAGGGAGGAACCTCTTGGGTTGTTCTGGAGTGGAGGTGTTGTCAACATCAAGGGGGAGAAGGGAGAAGTCTGAGATAGGATAAGTTCTTAGGAGAGAAAAGAAGCAAGGGGTACTTTCCTTTATAAAGTGGCTTCCTTATTATGCTTGTACAAAAGAAGATAAAAGCATAAGAGAACAGACAAAATGAGGGCAGACAGGTGCATGATAGGCATTCGGGACCTATTGTGGAGATGATAATTGGTGGTTAGGCCCAAAGAAGCCACAGTTCAAACTCTGGGCCACCCTACTCCTTAACTGTGTACCGGACCACAAACCACGAAACTGCTCCCAACCTCAGTTTCCTTGTCTTAGGGCAGCTCAAAATCAGACCTCAGGGCAAGGACTCCGGTGCAGATAGTTTATTTGGGAGATGAACCCAAAAGGCAGAAGTAGAAGATTAAGTCGGGGAATGGAGAAAAGCAGAGGCTGTGCTAATTACCATTGTGGGCTCAGTTGTGCCTGGGCCCCATGGAGAACACACCTGTGAATTATCACTATACAGAAGCTGTAATATTTAACTAATGACCCTAGTCCCTCATGGCTTGAGGGTTGCCCCCTGGAGGCATTAAATATTTGGCACTTTGGGAATGTCGTGTGGCCTGAGCAATCCCCCATAGCACCAGTGATAGTCCAGGGCAGAGAGAGATGTGTATTCTTGGTGGGGTCAGTTGTGCACACACACGGCCCAGCTCGCTGCAGCCACAGAGGCTCAGGTGGATGGAAGGATGTGAAGAGGGGTTTCCCATGCACTTGCTACCCTCATGAGCACCGTGAGAGTGCCAAGCATCACATTTAAGCCTCACACAGCAGCCTACTGGGCTGCAGGGGAGATATGTTGTACCCCTTCTATGAACAAGGAAACCAAGGTTAATGAGGTTAAGTGGCAAGTGAGCAATAGAGCTAACAGGCCAGCACAGACTTGGCTGGCTACAGCATTTTATAGGTTGAACTGTGCTCCCCTCACAAAAAAAAAAAAAAGGATTGCTGGGTTCCTAACCCCTAGGACCTCAGAACATGATCTTGTTGAGAGATGGGGTCTTTTAAAGGCAATCTAGTTGAAGTGAGGCTGTCAGGGTGGGTCCTAAGCAGTGACCGGGGTCCTAAAATGGGGAAATTTTTAACACAGACAGACAGACATAGAGGAAAGAAGACGGGAAGAGCCAGGGAGAAGATGGTTGTCCACAAGCCAAGGAGAGAGGCCTGTAACAGGTGGTTCCCCACCGCCCTGATCTCAGACCTCCAGAACTGAAACAATGAATTTTGGTTGTTTGAGCCTCCCAACACATGGTGTTTTGTTAAGGAAGCCCTAACAGACTAAGTCAGAGCCAGCGTGGCTAAATGCTGTGCTGGGCTCTCTCCCTGAAAATAGGGGGAAAATTCTTAAGCCCCCTAAAAATTCTCGGCACAGTGTGATGTTTATAACTACCAGGCATACACAGGCAGTGTTTGCTGGTTGACTAGAGACAACAGCGGTAGGACAGAGCGGGGCCATTAACACCTCCAGGAATAGAGTTTGTCAGGAGACAGGAGGGATGTATTGAAAGGTGAAGGAAGCTCTGAGTTTCTATAGAAACCTGGGCCCAAGGTACCCCGTTGCAGGTTGCCCGCTTGTTTTAATTAGCATCCTCCTCCTTAGGTAGGAGGAGGGAAAGGAGATCTATGGCCCCCCTCATAAACACTCATCTTTGGGATGTCAGGGCTTGAGTTCAAAGAAAAAAGATGGTTTGGCAGTGAGGTGGGGAGTTTTAAAGCCACTTCTGTTTTCCCAGAACCATCTCATGGGTGAAAAAACATCACCCCTTTCCCTCCTTGGCAGCAACTCCGAGCTCAAAGCCAACTCCAGAGCAGCTGGGGATTCTGGCCCACTCCCTACACTTGACAGGAGCTAGTGATCCCTGCCCAGCCCTGCTCAGAGGAGATGGATCCCAGGGGGCCGGGAACAGCTATCTGGGGCACTGATAATTCCCTCTAGACAGCGGGGAGCTACTGTAAGGGAGAAGCATTCCTTTCCCTTCAGTGTGGCCTGCCTTCCACTGCCAAGGAGATATCTATTCTCTTTTATGTTAAAATATATATATTTTTTAAAATGACGGCAGAATTGATTAGTAGATTAAAAACTAAAAATTCACATCTAAAGAAAAAGACTAGAAGGCAATGCCCTAAGACAGTGGCCCCCAACCTTTTTAGCACCAGGGACTGATTTCATCGAAGACTATTTTCCATGGATAGGGAGTGGGGAGGGGAGATGGTTTTGGAATGATTCAAGTGCATTACACGTCTACCTCCGATGCTCAGGCATCAGATTGTCATAGGGAATGCCCAGCCTAGATCCCTCACACGTGCAGTTTACAGTAGGGATTGAGCTCCTATGAGAATCTAATGTCATGGCTGATCTGCCAGGAGGTGGAGCTCAGGCTGTGATGCGAATGATGGGGAGCAGCTGTAAATACAGATGAAGGCTGGGCACGGTGGCTCACCCCTGTATCCTAGCCCTCTGGGAGGCTGAGGCGGGTGGATTGCCTGAGCTCACAGGTTTGAGACCAGCCCCAGCCAGAGCAAGGCCCCACCTCTAAAAATAGCTGGGCGCCTGTAGGCCCATCTATGTGAGAGGCTAAGGCAAGAGGATCACTTGAACCCAAGAGTTTAAGGTTGCTGTGAGCTGTGATGCCACAACACTCTACTGAGGGCAACAAAGTGAGACTCCATCTCAAAATATAAAATAGGCTTGGCGCCTGTAGCTCAATCAGCTAAGGCGCCAGCCACGTACACCTAAGGTGGCGGGTTCGAATCCCCAGCCCGGGCCTGCCAAACAACAATGATGGCTGCAACCAAAAAATGGCCAGGCATTGTGGCGGGCACCTGTGGTTCCAGCTACTTGGGAGGCTGAGGCAGGAGACTCGCTTGAGCCCAGGAGTTGGAGGTTGCTATGAGCTGTGATGCCATGGCACTCTACCCAGGGAGATAGCTTGAGGCTCCGTCTCAAAAAAAAAAAAAGAAAAATTGGAGTTGTTTTATTTTCGTATTAATCTTACCTTTTTTGAGCTGATTTATATCCTTCAGTAGATTAATGGAAATTTCAGAAATTTCATGGTCTAGATTGTTACTCATACTTTTAAGTCTGATTTCTAGCACCAAATTTTATTTCAGTAGTTTTGGTAGTGGAGGAGTTAGGAATGTTCCAACTTTAAATACTTTTTAAAGAATGTGAAGTTTCTGCAGGGAAATCTGTTAGGGATTTTTATTTAAGGATCTTCTAAAATGTCCTTTTCTCTCTCTTTTTTTTTTTTTTTGAGACGGAGCCTCAAGCTATCGCCCTGGGTAGAGTGTCATGGCATCACAGCTCATAGCAACCTCCAACTCCTGGGCTCAAGCGAGTCTCCTGCCTCTGCCTCCCAAGTAGCTGGGACCACAGGCACCCACCACAGCACCTGGCCATTTTTTGATTGCAGCCATCATTGTTGTTTGGTGGGCCCAGGCTGGGGATTCGAACCCGCCACCTTAGGTATATGTGGCTGGCACCTTAGCCGCTTAAGCCACAGGTGCCCAGTGCAAATGTCCTTTTCTCTACTTCACCAAAGCATTAGATTGCCAAATAAGGAATCTCAATTTTTTTTCTACTAAAACAGGTCTTGCTGTCTCTGAGCCAGACCTCATCACCTCTTTGGAGCAAAGCAAAGAACCCTGGAAGGTGAAGACACAGCAGACACTACTCAAGCACCCAGGTAGGTTGGGCTGGTTAGAGGTCCAAGTTCTGGGAAGAAACTACACAATACAGTGTGATTAGGGAAGCTCAGGTTAACCAGAAATTATTTCTGAGAAGCCTGGGTTTCTTTCCCTTGTTCTTCCAGCAAGGCATCTGTCTTCTTGTTTTTATTATTTTTTCATTTTTATTTTCTTATTGATAAAGAGTCCTACTCTCTTGCCTCACACTAGAGTGCCATGATATGAGTCTAGCTCAGAGCAACCTTAAACTACTGGTGTCAAGTAATTTTCCTGTCTCAGCCTCCAAATAGCCAGGACTACAGGTTTCTCTACATTGCCTAGCTAGTGTTGTTTTTATTTTTTTAGTACAGGGGAGTTCTCATACTTACTCAGGCTAGTCTCAAACTTGGTAGCTGAAGCATTCCTCCCTCCTTGGCTTCCCAGAGTGCTAGGCATATAGCTGTGAGCCACTATGCCTGTTCTTAGTTTTAATCTCCAGAAGGACCTTACTTTTCAGTGATAGTCCTTTTAGGTTACAGTGAGAATGAAAGAACATCCTATGGCTTACATGTGAGTGCAGGATGTGACTGTTCTTCCATTGCTTTTAAGGACATAAAATATGTGTGTATCCTTTAGTATACCTGTGAAATTTTTTTAAATATTCTTTAGGCTGGGTGTGGTGGCTCACACCTCTAATCCTAGCTCTCTGGAACCCAAGGTGGGACTGTTGCTTGAGCTCAGGAGTGTGAGACCAACCTAAACATGATTGACACTCTGTCTCTACTAAAAAGAGAAAAAATATCCAGGTATTGTAGTGTTTGAGTGTTGTCCCACCTACCGGGGGCTGGTGGCGGGATGAGGCTAGAGA
>CAUYQV010045880.1:0-36596 GCA_963574575.1 Galagoides demidoff
TTAAAACAATAACTGAGAAAATGACATGAAGGCTGTGTTGATCAGTTTGATGGAAGTATTTTGGATTGCATGTGAAAACCCCACACTGTACCCCAGAAGTGCATTAATGTACATAGTTACCATTCAATAAAAAAAAAAGAAATGCTTTGTTGAAAGTAATGGAATATTGACTCAATCTAGCTTAAACAAAATAAAAAGGAGAGATCTTAATAAGAACAGAGGAGTATCTCAGAGAGCCCAAGCATAGAAATGTTACTTGGGTCCCAAGAACAAGCTGGAAAGAAAGCTCAGATGTCAACTGCAATTTTTTTTAGTGTTCTCTGAAGTCTAGCTTTTGCTGCCTCTCTTATCAATATCATAAAAAACATGGCAACCACGGAGCTCAGGATTTCATGTTCTTGTGCAGCCACCCGGAGAGAAACTGGTTTCTTTGCCATTGCCATACTCAAATTTGTTCAGCTCACCCATGGTTTAACAACAAATCTGGCTGGTGACCGGAGTCACGGTATGTTATTCTGACAGCTTAAGCTGTAATCATGTAGATCAAAGAGGGGTCAAGCCTCAGAAAAGGTATGCGGGGAAATTAATCCAATAGGTGTCTAACAGGCCAAAATGGGGGACCATGCTAAGGATTGACCCCATACATTGGAAGAATAAGAAACTGACTACTGGCTGGCGCCTGTAACTCAAGAGGCTAAGTTGCCAGCCACATACACCAGAGCTGGCGGGTTTGAATATAGCCCAGGACTGCCAAACAACGACAACTATAACCAAAATAGCCAGGCATTGTGGTGGACACCTATAGTCCCAGCTACTTCGGAGATTGAGGCAAGAGAATTGCTTAAGCCCAGGACCTGGAGGTTGCTGTGAGCTGTGATGCCATGGCACTCTACCCAGGGCGACAGCTTGAGGCTCTGTCTCAAAAAAAAAAAACAAAAACAAAAATAAAGAAACTGACTACTTGATTCCATTTAAAAGCTAATGAAAGGCCCTATTAGCTCCAAACATCTTTCCCAATAATCTGTCAAAATGTTACTCTCTTCCTCCTCACATTTCCATAGTTATTTTGAAGTATAAAGAGAAGTAAGCTCAACCTTTTTTTAGTGAATATTTGATCCTCAGACAAACTGGCTGACACATTGTGTCAGATCATGACCAGAATAATGGATTCAGTCATCTTGACATATCACAGTCAGTTGTGATATATCATAAGCAATATGGCAGATTCAAACATTCTAAAGTGTAAAAGTATACTTCAAAAATAAAATAACACTAAAGTAGATTTAAGGATAGCCCTATAATATCATCATTTCTACTTCTTTGCAGTCAGATTTTTTTTTTCTTTCTTCCTTCCTTCCTTCCTTTCATTCTTTCTTCTTCTTTTTTTGAGACAGAGTGTCACTCTGTTGCCTGGGCTAGAATGTCATGGTGTCAGCCTTCCTCACAACAACCTCAAACTTCTTGGTTTAAGTGATCTTCCTGCCTCAGCCCCCTGATTAACTAAGACTATAGGTATCTGCCACAGTGCCTGATTAATTTTTCTATATTTAGTAGAGACGGGGTCTCACTCTTGCTCAGGCTGATCTGAAATTCCTGAGCTCAAGCAATCTTCCCTAGCCTCGGCCTCCCAGAGTGCTAGGATTATAGGCTTGAGCCACCTAGCCTGGCCCAGATATGCTTTCTTGAATGGACACGAATTACAGATTGTGTCCAAAAAATCACACAAATCTTGGTTTGCTATGATAGCTGTGTCATATATACAGTATAATATCATCGGACACAGGCACTGCAGTAAAGAAAAAGTTGAACATCCCTGCATTAAAAACTCTGAGGAGCTTAAGGGAACATATAGGACAGATGAATTTCAATTTGATTGTGGTGAGAAAAGCCCTGGGGAGTCTCTGGGAATGAAGGGTAAGAAGCTATATCCTGGACAAGGAGTAAAGAACAAAAACAAACAGATCTCTTCCTTCCCTGGAGAGAAGGCTGCTGAAGGAGATATGAGGGACAGAGGAAGAAGGCAGGGCATGGAAAAGAAGCTTCACATACCTCATAATTTTGCCCAGGACAAGCCCTGTTTGTGCAATCTTATTCTCACATACTTAAAATTTTTTCATCAGGGCAAACTATATAATGAGGTTCCACCTGGTACATTAATAAGTTAATCAAAGCATTCATGAGCCATACATACAAACTCACAAGCTCATCTCCAACACTTGGCAATCTGTATAGCACTTGAAAAAAGGTGATTCAACTCGTGTGCCAAGTCCAAATTATCTCAAATTAGCAACCAAGAAAACAAATACCATGTAAGCGTAAATGGCAGAAAGGGATCATGATAGTCTATTTCTGTATGAAGGTAGACTAATAAATGCCCAGAAATCAGTGTTAAGTACCTGGATAAGTACTGTGATATTTTCAGTCCTCCATATTTCTAGTTTTGCAGTTTTGACCTTCAAGAGAATAATTACATTATTGAAATGAAAGAGAAAAAAATCTTGCAAGTTCTCAAATTAGGTATGCTGCCACCAGATGGTGGTAGTATGGCACAGTTATGTAGTCCAAGCAATTAGGTACGCGCTACAAACATGCCTTAGGAATATGATTAGCACACTATGCATACCCTCCATATTTTAAAAAAGTTATTACAACAAAAAAGGCTTTCATTAAACCCATAAAGAGGTAACTTGATTATAGATTTTAAGATGTTGCTTTGTTTTGTTTCAGTTTTGTCTTTTTAAAGAAATGTATGCCTATTTACAATTTGGTATCAGCTTTACTAATCTTTAATTTTGTGACATCACTTTTAATTATAACTTGTAGTCAAAAAACCATCCTACAGGCAGGGATGGTGGCTCACACCTGTAATCCCAGCACTTTGGGAGGCCAAGGTGGGGGAATTGCCTGAGCCCACATGTTCAAGACCAGCCTAAGCAAGAGCGAGACATCGTTTCTGAAAAATAGCCGGGTGTTGTGGCAGGCACCTATAGTCCCAGCTACTTAGGAGGATGAGGCAATAGGATTGCTTGAGCCCAAGAGTTTAAGGTTGCTGTGAGCTATGACATCACAGCACTCTACCTCTCTACTGAGGGTGACAAAATGAGACTCTGTCTCAACAAACAAACAAACAAAACCCCATCTTATAGGTTTGGCCTCAACCTCCTGATACTTATACTGGAGGTCAAAATGACAAGAGTACGTATTTCAGTGAGAGGCCTTCTCTTTGTCTTTTTGTAGGCAGCTAGTTCAACTTGCTGGACTGAGGTAAGTTCTTCCTGACTCTCCAGCCTTTTGAAGCCTTTCTTCTTTTCTCTCAATCTAAGCAAGTTAAGAAAGCACCTTACTATAAGGAGCAACAGCATATGTTCTCTACAATGTTATTTGCCATATTTCCTCAATAACATTTATTGAAGGAAACACCATAGATTTACTAACACTTTCAATTTGGTGGGAAAAGAAAAGAGAAATGTACTTATTCGTTATATGGTACATCCCAATTGGAAATGTCTGAAAATGTGCCAAATATATATATTAGTTGAAGTGTATAAAATAGGCTGTATAAAATAAGATAGTAGCCTCTTTATTACACCAGTTCTACTGCTTAGACTAAAACTACAGGTTCTTTGATTTACACAAAATGATCTCTGATTTACTTAGCATATTGCTTTCAGCTATTTAGTTGAGAAAGTGGCCAGAATGTTGTTTCCAAGACTGAATTTTTAAAAGGCCAGTATTGCATGCATGGAATAAAGTATTCTGCATTAAAAATAGATGGGTAGAAAAATTTATATTGGTTATACCATAATATGTCCAAGTCCAAGTCTTACAGTTGGATTATGTAAGAATAATAGCATCATCATCATCAACACCCATTATCCTCTCAGTTATTTCTTAACCAGTTACTACTTACCAGGCTCTGTACTAGGTCTGCCTACTGTTGCTAGATCTCAACCAATAATATATCATGTCAGTTATTTGCAAGTCTTCTCAGGTACCACCTTCTTTATGCTGCAAGCTACATGCAGTGTATTTTCACTATAGCTTTGCACAACAGAAAGCAGTTGTTATAAAGATTCCCCAAAGGTGAATTAGAAGAACCACAGTCTTTAATGATACATACAGTCGCACATTCAAGACTCTGGATTTGGCCATGGGAAATTTCATTTGGGGAGAATCAAATATTTCCTAGGTGGTGGCACTCTAATCATGTCATTTTATGTGTATCTTATATAAGCATGTACAATGACCTACTTTCTTGATATGGAATTTGTTACAAAGGCCCTTTCTCACTGTGCAGTTGCAAAGTAATTAGCATGATAATATGATGTACATCTGGTTTGGTATTGATTTGAACACCATGGACCTTCCACCATTCCTGAAGCAATGGATTTGGGCACTAAAACATTTATCTGTTCTTTAAGGG
Organism: Galagoides demidoff; assembly: GCA_963574575.1. Taxonomy (NCBI): domain Eukaryota; kingdom Metazoa; phylum Chordata; class Mammalia; order Primates; family Galagidae; genus Galagoides; species Galagoides demidoff. Next base: position 4,424 of record CAUYQV010045880.1, read on the forward strand.
TAGTCCTGCAAGAGATGATACTACGAAGATTTTTTTTCACTATGTCCATAACATTCAATGGAAGTCATTTAGCAGGATGACAAGTGTTATTTGGACCTTATTACTGGAGTTCTCTATCTTCTGGGTTCTGACAGTCTGACCAAAGGAAAGTGAGCAACTATCACATCTGTTGTTCCATCCCCACCAACATAAAATACTCTTTTAATGTAAAGACTCCCAGCCTAAGCAAGGGAAAGACCTTATCTCTACAAAAAATAGAAAAAATTAGCCAGGCATGGTGATACATGCCTATAATCCTGGCTACTTGGAAGGCTGAGGCAGGAGGATCTTTTGAACCCAGGAGTTTAAGGTTGCCCTGAGGAGCTATGATGGCATCAATGCTCTCAAGCTTGGGTAACAGATTGAGACGCTAGTTCAAAAAAAAAAAAACTCAATGCAAAATGAGAACCATTTAATTCTCCATGATATCATTTATGTACACAGAAGGTTTGCCCAGCTTTTCTTACCCAGGTATTATTTCCTCACTGTGCACCATCACTATAAGGATAAAATGGTACATGTTATCACGTTTGCTTAGGAATCACAGAATGTTCTTACAAAAGAGGAAAATGGGTAAGGCATTCAAGAAAGGAAAGGTTTCATAAACTATTTCTGCCAAAAAGTCAATGATGTTTTCAAAAGACGCAAGAATAGCAAGTAGTATTACCAATTAAAGATGGCAGATTAAAGGAAAATATTGGCCTCTGATTTCTCCTAAGCCCCTACAAAAATTAAATTAAGATATAGCTGTAAAAGGGGTAAACTACAATAAAAAGAAATACCTTTTAAAGTAATACTTTTTAAAAAGTAATTTAAAAATGCTAAGAAAGTCTAATCCTAAAATATCAACAAAGAAAGAGAAATAATTCAATTTACATTGTCAAACTTGACATTAAGAAACAATTAGATATAATAAACTCTTCTTTTCTCTCAGTGCATTGGAGAACCATCTTTCCCACACAGAAGATGGGGAAGTTGGCTCGGCACCTGTGGCTCAAGTGGCTAAGGTGCCAGCCACATACACCTAAGGTGGCAGTTTCGAATCCAGCCCAGGCCCGTCAAACAACAATAAGGGCTGCAACCAAAAAAAATAGCCAGGTGTTGTGGCAGGCGCCTGTGGTCCCAGCTACTTGGGAGGTGGAGACAGGAGATTCGCTTGAGCCCAGGAGTTGGAAGTTGCTGTGAGCTGTGATGTCACTGCACTCTACCCAGGGAGACAGCTTGAGGCTCTGTCTCAAAAAAAAAAAAAAAAAAAAAGATGGGGAAGTTATACTCTGCAGAGAATAAATAGAGGTTCTGGGCAGGGAAAACCAGTCACAGTTGAGGGTTTGGGTACTATACTAAAAACAAGGGTAGTAAGTCAAAATGAACACTGAGTACTATAATGAGAACAGAAATCTTAGTTGAATATTGAGATCTTCAGCCCTCTCTCTCAACTCATCTCTCAGAACACCATTATCTGGGCAAAAAATCTGAAGTGTTTTCTTTGGTGAGTTTAACCCACATAATAGGAAAGACCTAAACATACTAAAATCAGAGGTTTCCAAGAGAAATTAATCAACAGAATACCCTTCAATGAAAAATGAAAGATTGAAGCTTATAAATTGACTTTTTAGTTTCTTTTTTAAAAATTTTTTTTAAGTTTTTTTTTTCATTGAATAGTAACTATGTACATTAATGCACTTCTGGGGTACAGTGTGGGGTTTTCACACACAATCCAAAACACTTCCATCAAACTGGGTAACATAGCCTTCATGTCATTTTCTTAGTTATTATTTTAAAACATTCACATTCTACTCTTAGAAAGATTCACTTGTACCCTTGTAAGATAAACCTCAGAAGTGATCCCTCCAATCCCCCCGCTCCACCCATTCTCCCCTCCCCTCTCCCTCGCCCCTCCCCGTATTCTTAGGCTGTTATTAGGTTATAGCTTACATATAAAAGGTATAAATTAGTTTCATAATAGGTGTGTACATTGGATACTTTTTCCTCCATTCTTGTGATACTTTGCTCAGAAGAACATTCTCCAGCTCCATCCATGTGAACATAAAGGACGTAAAGTCTCCATCCTTCTTAATGGCTGCATAGTATTCCATAGTGTACATATACCACAGTTTGTTGATCCACTCATGGATCGATGGGCACTTGGGCTTCTTCCATGACCTGGAAATTATGAATTGGGCTGCAATAAACATTCTGATACAAATATCTTTGTTGTAATGCAATTTTTGGTCTTCTGGGAATATACCTAATAAAGGAATTACAGAGTTAAAGGGCAGGTCTGTTTTTAGTTCTCTAAGTGTTCTCCAGATGTCTTTCCAAAAAGAATGTATTAGTTTACATTCCCACCAGCAGTGTAGGAGTGTTCCCTTTTCTCCACATCCATGCCAGCATCTCTGGTTTGGGGATTTTGTGATATGGGCTAATCTCACTGGAGTTAGATGATATCTCAAAGTAGTTTTGATTTGCATTTCTCTGATGATTAAGGATGGTGAGCATTTTTTCATATATCTGTAGGCCATATGCTGACAGACTAACATTTTAAATGAATCCATATTTTTAACCTTTGAATCAGCACAAGTAAAATGTCCTAGTTCAGAATTGAAATAAGTAATATGTTGAACATTAAGTCTATTTTTTAACTGAGCTTTGTTTCACCTAAACACTAAGATTGCCCTTAACTAAATGGTAATAATCAAATAAATAGTATTCTAATAAAGACACATACTATGATGGTTATCAGATAAACTGGAATAAAGTCTGGTGAGATAAATTCCCCATGTTAAAGAGCAAACTTGGCTTTCTTTGTCACATGGGAAGAGATATCGCATGCCAGTGGGTAAAACGTGGGCTCCAGAGCCCAACATGCTGCATGCAACTCTCCCTCCTCTTGCTAGCTCTGTGACCGTCAATAAATATTAACAGAAGCAGCCACTTGTCAATATCTACAATTTGCCCGGCGTTTCACATGTGTTAGCTCTTTTAATCATGGTCTGATGACATAGGTATTAGAGAATTAAAGTGGTAGGTAAAACTTACAATGACATATACAAATATGATCAAGTTAAAGTTATATTTTAGAAATAAATCATCTTGAGAATTTGAGGAAAAGACAGACTTCCCCAATCATGAAATCCAAATACGGGAGGACAGTAGAAAATCATAAAAGTCAGTTTACTATAATGGTGGCTATAAAATGTGATGGAATTAAAGTGAATGACGCCTGCATGATTCTGATCACAGAAACCTAACAGAGTTGGGTGTACTTGGTTTCTGCCAAGAGAGAATTGCATGGTTACCAGTGAGTCCTGTCAAGGGCGCCATGAGGACACAGTTAGGAAGGTGGTGATGGGTATATGAGATGGCCCTGAACATGGTGCTGTTCAATGAGAAGAGAGTCAAAAGGGAGAACAAAGGAAATAAATATTTGTTTAAATGTTAAATTCAAGCCTGAATGTTTGAAATCTCCTAGGTAATACAGATCCCTTTCTTTTCTCACTGATTCTGGCCAAGACAGTGAAATTAAAACATTATATGACTACACCTTCACACGATCTCACTTGTCCCTGAAATCAGTCAACCCTGCTACTGGGAGCCTGGGACTGAGACACAAGAATCATTAGCCTATTCCTTGATGGCTTTTGTTTCTTGCAGCCCCCTAGAATGTAGGGTCTGTCCAGCTGATCTTTAGATCATCAGCTAAAGAGGTTATTGTCTGAGTTTTCTAGGCAAGGAAAGAAGTCTCACAAGGGGTCAGACACCACATCTTGGGGGAGTGGAGCAGGGGGAGGAAGGGCCTAATCCCAGACCTCTGGAATGTGAAGCTCATGCGTCTCTCACTGCACTTCCCCAATGCTGGTCCAAAAATCAGTTAATACAGCCTCTGGCACATCATAAGCACTTTAGATGAAGCACTTTGCTTTTTAAAAACAGCTGCTGAACAATCTTTCGCAAGATATCCTGACTGACTGTGACTCCTGATTTACCGTAACATATGCTTTCAGAGTTTAATTTGGTCTTAAACAGGATTAAATCTGCCAAAAATCAGACCACCAGATAGTCGTGACGAGGGACAGAACACAATAGTCACCTTACGTCAAGGGCAATTATTAAACATTAATTCACGAATTGCTTGCTGGTGTTTTCTTGAAGAGATGGGCACAGCTGCCACACTGAGAAAGTGCCAGATTTTATTCTCCTCCCCTCCCCACCATTTCCAAAAAGGGAAAAATCCCTTTGCCTTTTTCTGATGGTTTCTTCACTTTTCTCAGATGGGGCTCTATGATGTAGCAGGTGATTACTTAGGCACCCTTGTTTCATCGTGTTTCTTATTGGCCCTTTTGTAACCAAGTGTGTGTACACGTGAGTCACCATATATGTGTGCTAGGTGTCTGTCATTCTGGTTGTTTATTTTTATTATAATCAAAATGTATGTTATCCAATGAGGGCATACACATTTATATAAAAATAATGTAGAAGTTGATATAAAAGCTATGTATATAAAAAAAAAAAAAAAAAGAAGAAGAAGAAAAAGAATTGTGACTCACCGAGTTCTCCAGTTGACCTCAATAGCTGTGAAGCTGTCAAAATCTGAGAGAACATTCTATAAACCAAAAGTTTATTCCATCCCAGGGGATGGGGAGGAGTGGGTAGCTCATAGCACTGGGCAGAGGTCAACATATTGGGAAAATGCATGCATTTTCTTTGGATCTTGGACACTCAGTGATATCCAGAGAGCATCTCTGCAGAGAGGTTCAGATAGGTTATTTTCGACAAGGCAGTGCAGCCATGAAAAATTTATTGTCTTGAGACCAAAGAAAGCATCTCACTCTACCTAACCTCCAAAAAGAAGTGAGTTTATTCCTACAAAATCCATGTTTGCTACTTATAAATAGTTAAAAAGAGTTGCTTTGGGGAGCACAAAGATAGATATTATTGCGCTGATAACTTTTTAACACTATCCACTCTGTGAGAGGAATCTCGCATTCCATATTTTGCGTGACCCCAATTTTATTTTTTTTTCAAATCACTGACCTGGAGCATTGAATTAAAATTCTTTCCCTCTGTTTTAGCCTTCTGTACCCTGAGCATTGTCGTCCAACGCAAGCTATGCCACTAATGAGTTAAATGTGTGTTTTCACACTGGTTGCACAAAAGACAATACAACCGATCTGTGCCAGGACACAACACATTGATCCTATTTTACTAAGACAAAAGGTTCTATCCTTCCTTACTCTCCAGGTTGGACTTGGATAATTATGTCTTCTCCCCATGTCTTCATGTCCTTATGATAAAAACCACCTGAATACGCCAGCCCAGAAACATTCCCTCAAATATATCAATTATTCTCTTCAATAGTTAAGAGAAAGGCAGCATTGAACATAAACCAAAAAGAGCAACAAACATAACTTCCTTCTTCTATCCCTGAAATATGAATAATGCCTGAGCAGTTGTAATGGGAAAATCTCCTCACGTACCTGTGGTACAGTCTGTGTGCTGTGATCCAAGTCAGGATAAACTTAATTATCTTGCAGCACTAATCAGTCTCTCTGCCTCTTCTCTCTTATCACTTCCTTCCAATCCATCTCCCAGATTGATCTGGATTGATCTTCCTGAAGAAGAGTTAACCTTCACGTTATTTTCCCTGCCTAGAAATTACCAATGGATCTCCATACTCCTTGTTAGGCATTCAGTAGCTTCTGCTCCAAACCACCTTTCCAGGCTGAGCCACCATTCTCCCCTGTGCACACTCTTACCACCTTTTCATATGCCTTGGTGCTGCGTCATTCTTGTAGAAATTACATATGGCCTCAACTCCCTTCTCATTTTATCTGCATCCAGGTCCCAATTACCTAAAAGACTGTTTTCAATTTTTAAGAATTTTCAGAACAGATACCATATTGCATATTTTTTTAATCCCCTCAGTAACTAGAAAGTTATATGCTGGGTAGATGCTTACAAAAGATTTACAGGACTGATAAATAGATAGATGCAGAGATGGAGAGGAGAAGAAATGGTTGAATTGGTGTGTGAGTAGGTAGAAGGATGATGAATGGGTGAATGGATGAAAAAATCCAATGGTTGGACAAATAAATGAATGAATTGCATTATTACACGAGATTCAAGTAAAGGAAACTATATCTTATGATCCATACTTAGTTGACTCTGAAAAACTTCGGGAAAAGAACATTAGTTAATGCTCTAAGTCTGACCTAAGCCAACTTTTGTCACAAAGACATTTTTAAAAGATAACTTTTCTGCTCTGGGATATGGCTAAGAGTTATCTAGAAGGCCCATTGAGCTAGCACAGGAATGGTATTTAAATTAACCTCATCCCAGATCTCTTTCCTGGGAAAATATTTTTTTCTTAATGTAGTAATCTTCCCATCTTAAAAGTTCAAGTTTTTGAAACCATTAATTCTTAAACATAGGCTCCTAATATTCAAAATAAGGCCCACGAAAGCCAGATGCTACCAGGCATGGACTGTTCTTAGACAGGGTCTCTAACACATGTCCCATGTATAATGCTCAGAAGATAATCTAATCCCCAACAAGCAGCTACTTTGATGCATGAAGAGAGGTTGGCTCAGATCAGTGAATTCAGTGCAGTAAACACTAGTAATTTATAACCAACAGCTAAGCAAAAGAGAGAGAAATTTCCTTTTTTGTATATAACATTCTGTTCATTATTTTTTATGTGTCGTTATATTGTATAGCTTACTATCTACCATTGAAAAAAGTCTGGAGTTATTTCCATATGTGTTTCCAGTAGTCTGAGCCCATTGGAAAAACAGTATTAAGTGGATGAGCCCCAAATGGCTGTACCAAAGGAGAGAGACAGTCTTAGGATATCATAGAAGCATCCCAAAGAAAGTACCATCCAAACTAGAGCCCATTGAAAGGTAAATGGAAGCATGATGAAAGGTGGAAAGAGCTGTTCATACACCAGTTAGAAAGAGGATGGCATTTCAGAGAACTACAAGGAGTTCAGTGAGATAGCAGCCTAGGGAGAAAAGAGAATTCAAGGTAGATAAACACTAAAGAGGAAGCAAGGTTGAAATGGCAAGGGACCTTAAAAACTTGAAAAGAAGTGTGCAATTTGTTCCAGATGCAGTGGGGAGTCCCTGGAAGGTTTTAGGCAAAGGTATGCGTTTTTAAGAAAAGGTACATTTAGAAAGGGTACCTTGGTCCCAGTGTGGATGTTGCATGGGATAATACAGAATAAAAAAGGATGAAGACATAGTGGAGATGAGCAATGAGACAAGAGGCAATGAGGAAGACAAAGCCTTGACCTCCCCAAAGCTGCTCCTCTTCGTTGCCCAGCCTGACCCACCACAGACTATGCTGTTGACAGCTGTAAAGATCCCAGTGACTCCACCTCTCTCAATGGCCCCTGCTCAGAGTCCTCCAGAATAAACTTCCAAATTCTCAGTTCACCTCAGCACACATGCCGAGGTGACACCTATTTGTGTCTACTCTTTTTAACTGAACTTGACATCTCCAGCTTGGCCTTTGGCCTTTTCAGGGAACATTAGCTCAGAATCGCCCTTTGGTCATTTCCACTCCTCGCACCCTCTGATGGATACCTTGCTCTTCCTCCTGGGGCCCAAACCCTGTTATTAATTCCCACCAGTGTCCCCTGAGCAGGGGCTTTATACAGAGCATTTTCTGCCATAAAACTAAACTTATACAGAGGATTTTCTGCAACAAAAAGTTCCACAATTATTATTAAGTACATAAAATTACATAACATAACAATACCACATATACATGTAGTATTCCATACAATGTCGCATTTTTAAAAACCAAAGGAAAGGTTAGAAAGGGAAAAGCTTATACTGTCCTTCATATGCACTCATTTTACACAGTTGTCACCATAAACACATATTTTTTCCACATAACATCATATTGTAGATATTTTCAATTGCTCCAGCTGTGTAATTAACATTTAAAACAACTTGGCTCTATCCTCCTAGCTGGTCTCACTGTATTTCCCTAACTGAACTCTTTGCACCAACAAAAAACAACTATGAGAAAAAACGCACATTGGGGGCCTCTTTCCTTGGAAGACTTGAAGATCCTGTAAAACCAACACATCAGGACCTGGATGCCGGTGCCTTTGCTAAGTTGTGCACTAAGGACGAACCTCTGGTTGTGCTCCCCTGGCATACTGCCCACCCTTTCTTCACTCATCAGTTGTTTGCTTGTGTCATCACTTGTCTTTCTGAATACAAGCTCTCTAAAGCAGTGGTTCTCAAGCATTGCATTTGTTTGTTCCTTTGTACACTGCGGATCGACACAACCAACTGGTTATCTGTAGTATGAATAATTCTCAGCAAAATCTAATTTTACTCTTTCTCTCCCACTCAAGGAAGCACATCATAATGAGAGCTCAAGTGAAAAGACACTGACATTTATAAATTATTGTGGGCACTAAACCACGCAAGTAGGAGCGACACAAGGGCCCACCGGGTGAAATACTGGGCATTGCAGACTCAAAAGGTGGATGAATGGGAGACAGTGAGGATGAAAAATTACCTCTGGAGTACAATGGACTCTACTAGGGTGATGGGTACACCAAAAGCCCAGACAACATCACTACATAATGTGGACGTGTAACAGAATTCAACCTGTACTTCCCAAACCTATTAAAGTCACTTTTTTAATTTTTAAAAAACTAAAAATAAAAAATATTTACAAAATCTTGTACTTTACCTTATAAAAATATCTTTAGTTACGAAAATACCTTCAAAGAATCACAACGCACCAGTGCAGTTGGGAATAATGTCCTAGTGACCAAGATGCCTGTCGTATCCATTTTTGCAATCCCTCTCTCATAGTGTCTACCCTGCTAGAGAGGCATCAGAGGGAAAAATCCAGAGTGGCTAATAAAGAAAATGAGGAAAAGAAAGAGAGAGAGAAAAAAATGTAGACCATCGGTGAGGAGGCAAAGAGAATAGTTAAGATCAAATAAATTACAGCTAGTAATACAATACTTGAGAAGTCAAAATGTACAGATACCAACATGCTATATCAACCAGAAAAACAACCAAATAAAACTTTTAAAAACTTGGGGGGGGAAAGCTAATATTCCAATTCAGTAGTGGTTTTTCAATACTGGTCTTGTAACAACTGTTCTGAAACGTAGTGTCAGGCTATAATTCCCTCTAATAATGAAAGAATGGAAACCTGAAGTCTCTGCAAGTGTTTCTACAAAAGATACACATATTAATTGCTAAAATTGTCAAGATAGCAGCTTTTCAGAAGGAACGACTAATCACAAAATACTTCAATCCTGTTCTCTTATATTCCTGGTGCATTCATCTTTCAAAAAAGGAATTAAGATCATCAGAAATTATGCCATTTGTATCTTAAAATATATTCATTGGAGCTAGAGGGATAAATTAATGTATAATGAAGTATTGGACTTAATTAGGCTTGGTATTGAATTATTAAATCATTCCTTAAATAAAGAAAAAAGAGGTGTGTTGTTCAGAAAGGCAACAATGGAATAAATCTGAGTGAAAGCTCTATTTCTGAGCCATCCCTTGTTCCATTCAAACCTCTTTAAATTCACTGAAATGAATTTGAGTCCTGTAAAGGTCATGACTCAAAAAAGAAAAACCCAAAATTGATTTAAAGGGGCTAATCAAGGAGGAGATTTGCAGGACTTTCAAGAAACAACCTCCTGAAATGAAAGAGAATTGGCCAACAATTCCATTTTACTGAGCCGCACGTGAATATAACAGCCAATTATAGTTCAACAAAAGCAATATCCCGATTCATTCTTTTGTTTTTTTCACAAGGTAACAACTCCGGTCTATGAGTTGAGAAAATAAAATGATGGACTAGACACACGCCACAGAGGAAAAGTGTGGAGTAGGATTTGGGGCTTTTTACTGGATTCAGTACATTTCATTAGAGGTTCTGAGTCTCCTGCTGGGCTCTTATTTCTAAGCCTTTTGTGTGGGATTTTCCTTTTAAAATGATACCTCAATGCAAATGTCCATATTAGTGTAAGAAAACACTTAGCACATGTCTAAGAAACCTGTAGAATGACCACGGAAAGCACAGAAATTTTTCTAAGCAAAAATAAAGGGAATAGCATAGAATATTTTAGGCCGCCCTAGCAGGTGGGTATCTGGTGGTTGAAAACCTCCAAAACAAACAAGACTGTAACTGTAGCAAGAGAAAAGACATTTGTGTTCCAATAATCCCAACAAAACCAAATTGCAGACCTGGGGACATTAAAAAAAAAAAAAAGGAACACAACACCCTTCAAAAGAAAAATAAAACAATGCTCCCAAAATAGGCCCGATTATGTGGGTCACTGCATACTGTGTATTTCCCCTGTAGCATTTTATCGGGTTACTGTTGCCAGGTGACACCCGATGCTCTCATTATATATGTTTGTCTTTCACATCCACATCGGAGCCAGTTTTTTTCCCCCCTTTGGTGCCCCCAGAACTGTAACAGAAATAAAAATAAGGAATAGACCCCATTATTACACAAATACCTACAAAGCGGAGGGAGTGACCCCCGGGGGTCACCGTGTTGTCCCTAGAAGCATTGATGCCCTGGCCCCGGGGCCCCCAGCCTTTTGTCACAGGGTCAAAGCCAGGACCTCAGCTGAGTATCCTCTGTGAAGAATTAACAAGTGTGACAATTTGTGGGCCCTCCCCCGTCGGCCCCTGGTCCGGCCCGCCTGAATGCTGTAAATAGAGACATCTGGATAGAGCCCTTTCACTGCAGTAATTGAAAATGAACACGGATCAAGTTCTGGCCTGTTGTATTCATAAATCTTGAGGCTTAATTACATTAAAGGGAAATCTAGGGCCCAGTGCTATGGAAACTGCAGATTCTATCAGGCGCTTGAATCATGAATCTTTAAGATAAGTGGGTTTTTCTCTCCCCTCCCCACCCCCAACTCTTTAGTGGAGTTGAATGGGAAATTTTCAGATCAAGTCTTCCAGTATCAGTGCACCAGGAAACTTTGGAGATTTTGTGCTCTACTATTTGCACACGCACTTTCATTGCCTATTCACGGGGTGACGTGTCACATTCCTCTGACAGGTCAACATTTCGAGGCTGAAAATTAGGGACATTTCTATGAGTAATGACAACAGACTTAACAGATATTTAAAATAGATTTTCCCACATTTAGTTAAAATTTAATGAGTTCCCAAAACACAATAAGAATTATGGCCATTTTACTTTTTGAGTGAATTCAAAGTTTATTTCAAGAGACCAAGTTGGGAACTAGATACTCCTGGGTAGGGTGATTGATATTTATAACTAACACATCGCAAAGTTTCCTTATTGCTTAGTATAAAATATATTCAATTCTGTTACCTGAAGATGGATTTCAAAAGAAGAGTATGACACTAGTTTTTTGTCTTATTTTTATTTTTATTTTGTGCATTGGATGACATTGGGGCCACTTTGGCAAATGAAAGCATGGAGGGAATTGTGACTTCACCTACTGGAGACACATCTACACCCATAACCAGGCAGAAGTGAAGCCCTTTGAGGCAAGGCTCCACCTGAAGTAGGATCTGTCCTGCAGACAGCACCTGTCACATGTGGCTGGCTTCTCACCCACATAGGCATGCAATGAATGCCATGGAGATGATCTCATAAATGAATCTATAAACATGGGCATGCCATAAATGCTGTTGAGGTGATCGAACAAATGAATCTATGAACCTCATCTGTATCTCAGCTATGGTGTAATGTGTGGCTATTACCCCTTTGTTTTCATTTCTTTGTGGTGCCTCTGGCATCTAATGAGAAGATGACTGGGTATAAAACATGTCAAGGAATTATGAGAATGTAATACAAGTTGACGTTTACCAAGAATTGAAATCTCTCAGACATTGTGCTAGGATCTCCATAGACATTATCCTAAAAGCTCACAACAATCTATTGTAGTATCACTATTTCCATTTTCTAGATTGGGAAACAGAGGCTCAGAGGATTAGAAAACCAACACCACGCAGATAGGAGTAATGGTGTTGAAAATCAAATAAAGGCCATTTTACCTTTAAAGTCCATGTTATTGTCATCAACACACATTAAAAAGCTAACCTTTTATAAAGATCTGCCATTTCTAAGACACTTTCCTATATATCATGGGAGGCAAAATACTGCACTATTTTGAGCTCTGAAATCCTGCACCCTGTATTTATTTGTTACAAATTGACCCCTCTTACCTTTTAAGTCCCTCACACTTCAAAGGGGAAATAGTAAGGATAGTAATAAGAGCAAACTGCATGAAAGTCTGTGAAGATGAAATAAGATAACATACACATATACACCACTTAGCTTGGCCCATAATAATTGCTTAAGAAATAATAGCTGTATTTACTTTGATTCTCTCATTCACATAAGCTTTCAGTGTTTCTTATTATGATTTGACTTTCTAGAAACCTCTTAATAGAAACTTCTTAGAACTGTATTAGGTGTACTAGGAATTCATGTGGCATAATGGCAGAGATGATATGAAAATAGTCAGCCCTACCATATGCAATGGGATGAACTGTGCCTGTCCCTACCCTCAAATTCATATGTTGAAGTTCTAACTCCCAGTACCACAGAAAGTGACTAGAGATAGAGGCCTTTAAAGAGGTAACTAAGGTTAGGGAGATCATAGGGGTGGGTCCTAATCCAATATGGCTGACATCCTTAAAAGAAGAAGAGATTAAGACAGACACAAACACACCCAGGGATGATTAACTGAGGACACAGCAAGAAGGTGACATTCTGCAAGCAAGGAAGAGAGTCCTTAAAAGAAAGGAAACCTGCCAACATCCTGATCTTGATCTTGGACATCTAATCTCCAGCATTCTGAGGACAAATTTCTTCCAGTTGTTTAAACCATCCAGTCTATGCTATTTTTTATGGCAGTCCAAGAAAACTAATACCCTATACAAAATAGATGAAAATAACAATGAAAAAGCATGCACTCTCTTTAGAGCATGCACTCTGTAGGGTAATTATTTATTTATCCATCTATATTACCCATGCTATAAATTTCCCAACAGTATGGTATAGGTGTGTTTGCTGTTGTATCCCCAGCACGTAGTACAATTCCTGATCCCCCAGTAGATAGTCATTAAATAAACAAAACCATGACAAATTCTTCCTCCTTCCTTTCCTATGTGTTAGGGTAACCCAATAGTTGATGAAACCAAGTTCTTTTTTACACAAGTACTATAGCTACTAAATGCAGAAGGAATGACAGAAATAGGTGATTACTATCTTCTCACCCCTAGCGTAAAACCAGAGTTAACAAAATTATCAGTAAATGGGTAAAAGGGGAATTCACAAGAAAGGATCATGTGGACACCTGAACTCAGTGACCAATCTCAGCATAATCAAGAAGGGAACAAGTAGATATTATATGTCGCATGATTCACTACAAGGACATAGCAACATCTTTGAGGCATAGTTCCTAAGAAATTGTACCAATATCGAATTGACCCTCTAGATCTACATGTATATAAAATTATAGCGGTTAGAAGAGCACGTTAAGGCAAACCAGTGTAGCAATCAACAAAATCCAGGCAGTGCAAGGATTGCACCAGTCAAAAATGTGGTGTAGTTTAAGGGAAAAGGAGAGTGACATTTGTATAAAACAATATGAATTTAAGAGACATAACAGCATAGGCAGAATGTGGCGCCTGTTGGGATCTTGAGTCAATCCTACCTAATGTTAAAATGACCTGTTTGAGACAATCTCAGAGAAAGAAACACGAGCTCACAGTAAATTGTGCTGATAAATGACTGTTAACTTTGCCAGGCATAATAATAGCACAGTCCGTTTGTGAAAACATAGAGATGTAAATGTAGGTACGGATATAGATAGTTGTATCAATTAATGATGCGTACTGAAGAATTTGTGGATAAATGGCATTATGGTTGAGGACTTCTAAAAGATATTTAAAAGTAACTTTAATTCCCATTAATGTTCTATGCCACATGGCAAGTTTTGCTTCGTTTTTGAAAGGGAAGACGGTGGGAACCCAATACTCTTCATTAAGAGGCTTGCCAAGGTCAGTCAGTCAGGAAGCAGAAGGACAAGCTTGTTTGAACTCCTAGTCTAGGGCAAGTGAATACTTCACAACAGACCCCTAACTCTAAGAAGATAGAGGCCTACATTTAAAATTGACATTTTTTATTATGCAAATAACCTTGCTGAGTGCTCTACACACATGATCTCATTTGGTCTCCACTCCAAACCCATGAGATGTGGGCTATTGGACTCATTTTGAAGATGAACCAGAGCTCAAGGAAGCCCTCTGGCTTGCTGAGAGTGGCACAGGATTAAAACCCATAGATACCTGATCCCAAATGAGTACGTAGCTCCTTTGCCGCAGGGCCACACCAGAGTGCCATCCCCACACGCTGTTGTTCCCTTCTTGGAGAACTGCAGTACACACCAGCTTAGGCCAAGTTCTACAGTGAAAAAAATGCATTCAACTTCCCTTACCCATCATTTCTTAAATTCTGATGGAAACTTTAATATTTAGCATCTATTAATCTCACCTGTGCCCACAGAGCACACGAGAAATATGCCCCAGTGTTCCGTGCCAACAACTCATGAAATCATACCCTCTTTCCCCTATGTTTTAATTTGGGGCTATTTGTTCACACCATAATTATTATGGAAAAGGAATAAATTCACTTCCTTCGCTTACAGCTGACTTATGTGACCAGCACCAATTTTAATTGATACGCAATTAAAATTTGTTCTGTCAGAAGGCAATATTCTCTCTCTCCTCATTGCACTTTCTAAACAGCCCAGGAGGTTGCAGACATTCTTCCTCAACTAGAAAGTTTCTTTCATAGAAGAGAGGACAGAGAATTTACACTCTGCCTAATGACCTCATGCCTTCATGCCACTAGTAATACGAATACAAGAGGCAGCCTTTGGCCAAACTTTATGAAAGTAGGTAGAATTTTTTTTTCCTCCACATGTGCAGGCTTCAAACAGAAATTTGGTCCTTAAAAGAAACAGTGCAGCGATAATTTCAAACAAAGCTTTCCTCACATAACCAGGAACTTGCCGCTTCTTCCTGCACCACCACCCCCCCGCCCCGTCCCTATTTTTCACTCATTTCTGAACTCAGACTTCTATGTGGATCTGACACTTAGGAGCAGCAGCAGCCGAGGCTGTGAGCAGCTCCTAATGGATCTTCTGTCAAGTATGGATGAGTGATGCTCATCACAGCAGAGTCCTCAGAAGCAATGGAGGGGACCTGAGGGCTCGGAAGGACAGAAAGCCAACCCCATCTTCTTCAGCTCTGCAAGGCAACATCCTTTCCTCTCAAGCCCAGACCCATATTCCAATGGGCAATTGTGAAACCAGGAATTGTGTTATCATGAGAGAAACTTCTCTTGAGAAAGGGGAACAGGTGGCCAGGCGTAGTGGTTCGTGCCTATAATCCTAGTACTCTAGGAGGTGGATTGCTTGAGCAAGTAGATTGCTTGAGCCAGGAGTTCAAAACCAGCCTGAGCAAGAGAACCCATCCCCACTAAAAATAGAAAAACTGGCCAGGCCTGTGGCAGGTGCCTGTAGTCCCAGTTACTCAGAAGGCTGAGGCAAGAGGATTGCTCAAGTCCAAGAGTTTGAGGTGGCTGTGAGCTACAATGACACCATGGCACTCTACTCAGGGCAAGGGAGTAAGATTCTTTCTCAAAAAAAGTGGGGGGTGATTTCAGTTTCAAGGAAACTCAGTCATTAAAGACAAGTTCTCTCTTAAAAATTACAAATCTGACCAGCCTAAGCAACCTAGTGATATTCCATCTCTACAAATATAGAAAAGTTACTCAGGCATGGTGGCATGCACGCTTGCAGTCCCAGCTACTTGGGAGGCTGAGGACAGGAGGATCTCTTGAGCTCTGGAATTGAAGGTTGCAGTGAGCTTTGATAATATTACTGCATATCAGCCTGAGTGACAGAATGAGACCTTACTTCCCCCCCCAAAAAAAAAAAATCAAAACTCTGTATCATAAACTTTAAAATTTCCACCAAAATTTTCACACATGCTCCTTTTCCTCCACTTTTACAACTTCCCCCAACCTCTGTCAATATTAACATTTTATATCACTTTTATTGTAAAATCCCATACTCTGAAATCTGATGTACATACATGTCTCTAGATAATGCCAACCACCAACTATAATAAATGAATGCACATGGCTGCCATTTCTTCGCAAAAGGAAGATGTGATTGATAGTCTCACAGCTGCTTTTTTGGTCTCACGGGGATGACAGTTCTAAAGACAATGACATTTGCAAGTACTGGACAGCACAGATACACAAGTCAATAGATTGCTGGTTTGGGCACCTAGGACCAGGGCGCTGAAGACAAGGTGGCTTTCCCTGAAAAGTCCTATAGTTGACATTCCAATCTGCTAAATCACATCCTAGACTATTCTATGTGCCTTCCTGCTGAGATTCAAGTCAGCCCTCCATTCTGCCTATTCCCTGCAGATCCTGGTGCAAACATTTTTTTATTTCCATCCTGCTATATGCTGAATTATCATTTTTAAACAAATAACTCTGCTTTGTGATTAGAACAATGTAGATAAGATTCTTGAAAGAACAAATACATTAAACGCTTGCCATGTGCCAGACACTCCCTGTACTACATGCTTTCCCTGAGGTATAAGTAATTTTTTAAAAGAAAATGAGAGAGTAAATGAATTAAAGAATAACAAATGTATTAAAGAGTGAAGAAACAATTTTTCAAATTGTTTTAAAGGAAAATTACCTTAGAAATTATACAATCTCTCTCTCTCTTCTCTCTCTCTCTCTCTCTGCAGGCTATAAAGAAATTCTATGATCTACCTTGTCTGATTGTAAGTCATAAGACCCTATGTCACTGGGGAGTCCTGCCCACACCACTTGCTTCACAAAGAAGCCAAGAAGAATCTGAACAGACAGTCCTTGCCAGTTTTATCCACATAGTCTATTAATATTAGATCTTATCCTTTTTGTAGAATCACGTGTCTACATGCCTGACCATGTTTCAATCATGCCTATCCAATGAAGTTTCCATAAAAGCCAAGTGGACTGGGTATGGGAAGCTTCCCAAAGAGCTGGAGTTCCTGAAGGGTAGTGCCCCCAGGGAGGACCCTATCCCCGTATCTTGCCCTATGCATTCCCTTCATCTGTATCCTTTGTAATATCTTTTATAATGAACTAGTGAACACAAGTGTTTCCCTGAGTTCTGAGAGTCTTCAAGTCATCAAACCCAAGGAGGGATTATGGGAACCTCAGTTTGTAGTCAACCAGTAAAACACAGGTAAAATAACCTGGTACTTAGCATCAGAAGTGGAGACAGGGAGGCGTCCTCTAGGGCAGAGCCCTCAACTTGTGGGATCTGATGCTGTCTCCGGGAAAACAGTGCTGGAATCAAATTGGAGGACCCCCAACTGGCATCTGCTGCAGAATTGCTTGCTTGCTTCCTGGGGGGGGGAGGGAATCTGTACGCATTTGTTCACAGAAATCTTCTATGTTGATTATTGTGGCGTCAGAACAGAGGAAAAACTATTTGTTTTTTCAACTCCATATCGTATCATTCCAAATTGTTTTGCAAACCAGTTGTATAAATTTATATTAGTTCAAATTGTTCCATGTTCTCCCCAACATTCGGCTTAATCTTTTCTTAGTCTTGGTCCACCAACTGCTATCTCATTTTGAATTTAACTTCCATTTCCTTGACTTACAAATGAGAATAGCACCTTTATATTCTGATTGACCATTAGCACAGATAATTCTGTAAAGCACTTGTGCAAATTCTTTGTCCATTTTCTTACTGTGGTACTCACTTTTTTAAAAAAAAGACGATTTATGTATCCTGGATAGTGATTCTATCTGAATTATATATGTTGCAAAGATCCTCTCCCATTTGGAGCTTTCTCATTATCGATTTGGTATTTAGATGAAATAGCAGGGTTAGATATCTACCTTAATCTCTTAGTGTTGTAAATTAATGGATTTCCTCCTGTTAACCTGCCCTTGCATTCCTGAAATAAATTTAACATGATAGATTTGATTTACCAGATTTTTCAACATTCATGAATGCAATGGGCCTATACCTTTCCTTTTCTGCACTGTTCTTTTAATTTTTGATATCATGATTATGTACTAATTTATTTACCAATATTGTTACTCTTGCTTTATTGAGATAAACCCAGTGTTCTGGATTCAGTTTATTAATATTTTGGATCAAATTTTTGCATCGATATTTATGAAATTGTTCTATAACTTTCCTCTCCTGTGTTTTCTTTGACTGGTCTTGATATCAAGATTATCCCAGCCTCCTAAATTTTGGGGGAGAAGGGAGAGCCACGTCAGTTATCTGTTGATACGGTCATAGCATTTGTTGTTCCAGTGCAATTCTGAAATCTTACCAAGCAAATATTGTCAGGTCAGTCCCACCCTCTGGTCCTAGGAAGATCTCCTTGGGTAGGTTCAGTTTTGCTCTCTGGGAACGGCTCCCCAGCCCACAGTTCACTGTGCTCTTTGCTCTGCCCACTGGTCCTGCCATGGTTCCTAGCGCTGCCCTGTGAGACGTGATTCCTTTTTCATCAATACCCTACGTTTCTTCAGAAAAAGTAGTAGATTCTACGGGCAACAGAGTAACTTTCTCAGTCTACTTCCTATCCAGAGAAAGTTGGAGACTCAGAGGCTGTTTTAAAATTTAAACAATCCCAGTCTGCTTTATTTCAGGTTGATGAAAACGTTTTTGTACAACTCATTCAAGACCTCTATGGACATTTTACAAATCCAATTTATAGATGTATAAATTCCAGCTTTATGCAATCTGATCTGTAGGACAATGTCCGTAAGACTTCCCCAAACCCTTGTGTCTAGATTACAGGGTTTATCAGGCATCTCCTTAATGCTTTCAGAGCTCTTAACAGGTAGTTTTATAGGTACGATTTTGAATTTATGCCTCCAGGTTCCATTTTACTTTGGGTATCATTCACCAAATGAAGAGACCAGAGAACCCGTTGTATTTTCTACACCTTGCAAATTCTGGTATCTTTATGTGCCCTTTAAACTACGTTCACAAACTAGCCAGTTGTTTTTTTTTTTAATTCATCTCTTTCCTGCCCCATAGTTTGGGGCAATCAGCTGACATTTTTAACATTCTGCCTGGAAGCCAACTTAGCCAAATACAAATGTTCATGAGGTCTACTTGTCCTCTTCCAAGTTAATGCAGGCAATAGCAAGGCCAGTTACTTTACATAATACATAACATCTGTCACCATCAACCAGCCTCCAATAACATTACTTCCATTTTTCTAGGCTTTGCCATCAGTTTGCTTGCCATTTCTCCAGGATTTGCTTCCAGCCCAACTCCAAAACCATTACCACATATTTCAGGATCGGAGTATGATAGCCCCCAATTTCTGGGTACCAATTTTTCTATCAACGAATTGTTGCCAGGCAACAAACCACCCTAAAACTCAATGATTTAAAACAAGAAGTATTTATTCTTAATCATGAGAGCTCAGGGATCAGCTGAGAAGTTCTATTGATTTAGGCCATATGTAGCTGATCTTATCCAAGCTCATCGATAGGGGGACCAGTTTATCCAGGAAGACCTTACTCACCTACATAGCAGTTGTTTAGATATGGGTTGAAGTGACAGAGATAACTAGGTCATGTGTTTTTCATATCTAACGAGGTTGCCTCGTTCACATAACGATGTCCAAAACCAGCCCAGAAGCAAAATCTAAGAAAATAGACTTTACCTCTTGGTGGAGGAAGCTATAACGTCATAGTGCAAATGACATAGATGTGGGGAAGGGTAAAGAATTGGAAATATGGAAATATCTTTTGTGATCAATTTCATAATAGGAACATTCCAAATTTTCTACAAGAGGGTGCATAAGATTTATTCCAATACACTATTCTTAGAATGTATAGTATATAACTCATCCAAAAAAGCAAGTAGGCCTAAGTGGGATGTTTTGAGTTCCTGTGTAAGTACCTATTAAAGATTTGATTTCATTTCTCTAGTTGACTATGCAGCTTTTTTATTTCTCCTTAGATCATTCTTTATGTATTTTATATAAAAGGTTTTTATCAGGTTATGTTTATATAAGAGGTTTTGGGGTTTTTTTTAGAGATGAAGTCTCACTTTATTGCCCTCAGTAGAGTGCTGTGGCATCATAGCTCACAGCAACCTCCAACCTGGACTTAGATGATTCTCTTGCCTCAGCCTCCCGAGTTGCTGTGCCACCACAACACCTGGCTATTTTTTGTTGTTGTTATTGTTGTTGCAGTTTGGTCAAGGCCAGGTTCAAACCCACCACCCTCGGTATACGAGGCTGGCGGCCTACCACTGAGCCACAGGCACCACTCAATATATAAGAGGTTTTTATAAGCTACGTTATTCTAGAGTTCTTTTATTTTACCTAAGTTTTCAAATGTATTGGCCTAAAGTTGTTGATACTATCCCATTATCTTTGTATCTATAGTTGTATCTTATTTTCCTAATTGTATTTATTTACCCTTCATTTATTCTTTATTTTAATTTTTTTACCAACTTTCCAAAGGTTTGACAGTTATATTCGAAAATCTTTATTGTTTTCAAAACTCTCAATTTTGGTTTAGTGAGCCTCTCTCCTTATTTTCTATGTCAATAGTTTCTGCTCTTACAGTTATAATTTCTTCCTAATACTCTTATCTCCTTTATCTTTCTAATAACATTAATTACATGCTGCTCTTCTTTCTTTGTTAGCTCTATTTCCTTGGATATAAAATCTTCTAACATTTATTAAGCTTTCCTTGGATGGAAATTCTTCTTTTATTAAGCTCTCTAACTCCCCCTCTTAATTGCAACACTCTTCAAATGTTGAGTGACTTCTGGTTTTCTAATCAAAGTAGTAGCTCAGGTTCCCTGTTAAACTACTTTCTTTAACAGTTCCACCCAACAGCGTATCTCTTAAACATATGAGTTCTTCCTTCTGGTCACCAACTGTCACTCTAACAAACTATGTGCCAGGAGATATATGTGTTTCCTTCTTTCAACATATACAGAGGCAAGACACTCCCATCACTGCTGCCTGACCAAAAAAAGTAGAAAATACCAATGTTTAAACATTTTGGACGTTGTTATTATGATATCTCATCTAATTACCCTATAATCACCCATGTTCCCAAATTCTACATCCACATTCTACCATACAACGCCCTGAGCTAGAATGTCTCTAATCTGATCCCATCTGTTTTGCTTCTCTGTTTTCCTGATCTGGTCCTCTATAACTTATTCTCTTCATTTTTGAAGGTGGTTACATATTCACATTGTTTCTTCAATAGTTGGGAATTTGTTTCAGGAGGAAGAGTCTACAGCTCGGGCTCAGCTGTCACAAGTCCCCACCATTTTCCAAAGAATGCCAGGTCTATGAATGGCACTCAACAGGAATGAACAGCATTTCAATAGGACTTGAGAATCTCATTTTATTGCAATGTAGGTTAATTATCAAAACTTATAATGAAAATCGTAGCCCATTAAGAAAAATGTTTGGAAGCTTTACTATATACTGCCAAGAAAGACAGGAAACTATGCAGCATATCTTGGAAGGTATCCTAGTTCTCCTTTTATTTTTGATATTTCTGTCTTTTCTTTTTCTACCAACCAAAAACATATTCAACTCTCTGTATCCTAAAAAGACCTTATTATTCTCTCTTCAAGTCTCTGTCCCCAGTACTTTCCTTCTGACCCTTACCAGACTTCATCTGAGTAGCTGAAAGTCACTTCCCAATTCACTCCCTTACCCATTGAATGTTGGTTTCTGATTCTATTAATTATCTTGCTGAAACTTGTCTAAAATGCCATTAAAAATTGTCCAATTGCCAAAATCATCGGCTTCTTTTTCAGTTCATTTCATTGCATCTTTGTTTCCATTGGCAATTCCCATTTACCAGTTATGATTAGTAGTTTTTCCTCTTCATGCTCCCAGCATGCCACAAGTCTCCAGACTACATGAACAGTGCTGGTCTCACACTGCTCTGTATACAGATCCCAGCCTTACCACTTTCTAAGTGAGTTTAGGCAGTGTTTTCTTTTGATGCCTTAGTGTCTCTTCCCTACCTGAAGATTCTGTGAGTTAGGTTCTTTCAGAGGTTTTCACAAGGATTAAATGAGTTCTCACATGTTAAGCGGCTGGCACAGCACTTGAGTATTACTAGTACTAGTAGTATTGAACCTTGTAACATCTAAGTCTCTCTTTCACCATATTATTAGTTCTCAGAAGGAAGAACTCTGTATTTCTCATCTTTGAAGCTGTCAGATGACTTCTCAATATGGCTAAGTAGAGAAACAATATGAAACGAAGCCATGGAGATTTCTATTTCAAGATGGTGGACTGAACACACGTTGCAGTCTCCCACACTTACAAATGTTTGTTGAATTAAATTAGTCTGAATTACTAGAATAAAACTTATAAAGCGATGGTTCTTTTATTCCAGTTCTGGAGTGATGTTGATTTTCAAGGTGACAGGCAGAAATATCTGTCTTTACAATACTCTCCAAGTCCTAAGGGGGTTCAGAAATGTGATCCAAAGCAATGTTGGTTGATTAAAACTTTCCTATCTTCTCTAATCTCCTAGGAGTCACTTGTTCGACATCAAATAAACTCTTATGCACACCATGCTGGCTTTGTGCTACCCTCTTGGTCTGCCTCTTCCTCTCTATAGTTCTCAATGCTGTTTTAGAAGTTGATATCCCTGGACCTTGAATCCCATTAGGGTGTGAAGTTCCTCTTCTGCCTTCACTGATTTTCTTTTAGGAATAAACCTGTCCACCTTCTTCTCCCTTTTCTTTGCTTAGAGAGCAGGAAAAGATGGACTATGTGAACTTGTATGTTCATTTTTATCCAGCCAAACAAAGTAAGTATTTGTGAAATAAATTAGGGACTTCTAAGACATCTATTTGTTTTCTGCCAGAAACATTCCTTTGGGAAATATTCCTTTTTATTTTATTTATTTAATAAGAATCCCAGGCCTATGTATTCTTCCTGTGAAGTAGGTTCCCCGTGCACCAATTTGTATGAGTCCAGTGAGATAAAGCACTCACATACAAGTTAAGCAACTTTATACTCAGACATAGGCACCTTAGGACAACAGAAATACAAGATTCATGGCAAGGTGGTCCTCTGAGGCTTCCAAGGGTGAATGGGATTTTGTGGTCTTGTCTGCAAATACCCCACACCTCACTGCCCCTGAGGTGCCTGCCCCATAGCACTCTACTCTGGGTTTCCTATCACAGGGCAGTTGAACTTGCAGGACTAAAGCATCACAGGCTACCCTGTTCCAGAACAGGAACAGAGGCCAGGCTATTACAGCCGCTTCCTCCTTATCTCAGGTTGGGGTATTCCCAGCACATTCTACAGTTATTCTTAAGAACTACCAGCAAAAAAGAGAAGCAGATCTGGGTCACCCAGGCCATCCACTGCCTTGTCCTGTTCTTCCTTGTCTACCAAAGGTGGTGCCACTAGTGTCTCTAGAACAGAGCCCCTCAGAATACAAAGGTTTTTAACATTTATAGAATATTTTCTTGAATCAAAACAGGCTTCTCAAAACTGTTAATACTCAGTTCAAAGACCTTTCACATCTGCCTTAGTGTGCTAATGTTTGGGCTCAAAATTGCATAGTTTTAGAACCGCCAAGTTCACTGTTCCAGGAAAAGGAGACTTTCAACTCATCATTTACCACCATTTTTCTGCAGAAATACACAAGACACAATAGCAAAATCTAAGTGAAATTAACATTTCATATTTCCTCTGCTGTCTGCATGAGTACATAGTACCGCCTGTATTTCCGTGAAAATCACTTATTGATAAAAGGTTGAGGTTTATAAGTAGACCTTAGAAATTGAACAATAGCCTCCCTCTTCTGTCTGAACCCATCTGTCTCCTTTCTTTTAGAAATTCCTCACAGATTCCAAGGCATGTATTATGTTTTATGTTATAAAGTAAATTAACAATCTAGGAAAACCCTTTATGAAGTCAGTTGTTGTTCATGTTCCCTTCATCTGATTATTATTTTTCTTATTGTTGGGGATTCATTGAGGGTATAAGAAACCAGATTCCTTTGTCCAATTATTAAAATAACACAATCTTTGTGGGATTGTGCAGAATGCAATGGTACATTCCAAAACTACTAAGAGTATAGTATAAATGTCTCACCACAACAAATAAGCGAGATGACAATTATGTCAATCAGTCTGATTTAAGTATTCCGCA
Organism: Galagoides demidoff; assembly: GCA_963574575.1. Lineage (NCBI taxonomy): Eukaryota > Metazoa > Chordata > Mammalia > Primates > Galagidae > Galagoides > Galagoides demidoff. The sequence goes on from CAUYQV010045880.1 coordinate 28,732, forward strand.
TTGTATATCAAATCAGCACATTGTACCCATAATTGTACACAGCTATGATTTAACAAAAAAATTTAAAAATAATACAGTCTGCTCTGAAAATTTCATCAGGATGATGAAAAGATATTTTAATCCAACCACCGTCCCAAAAATGCAATTCCCAAGACTCCTAAATAGTCCACACATAACACAGAGGGAAAGAACACCCAAGTCTGATGTTTCCCCTCCCTTTTGTGGTCTTTCCTCAATTAATTTCTCCACAAATATGAACTAAAAGAACTTTGATCTTGTTGCTTTAAAATACCGAAACTTTATTTTCTTCTTTCAACCTAAGGCATGTAACGATCAGGGAATAATGCTGAAAGTTTGCAATTTTAACCACTCATGAAGAGAGGATTGAATTTTTGCCTCCTTTGCCCAAGAGGAAAGACAAGTAGATTTAGGGCGATGTCTGTGGCTCAACAGACTAGGGCGTCGGCCCCATATACCAGAGGTGGTGGGTTCAAACCCGGCCCTGGCCAAAAACTACAAAAAAAAAAAAAAAGAAAGAAAGAAATAGATTAAATGCAGTTAGTAAAGGAAGCCACTGGCAAGGCGTAAACCGTGTTTCTCTTAGAAAATGAACTTTTCTTTTTTCCATGTTTGTGCCCCCAAAACTGCTAGTCTGCCCTTTCATCTGTGACGTACAAGTACAGAGAACATAAAGTTAATAGTACTCTCGTGTTTGTTCAGCGGGAATTCTGTAAGCTCCATCTAGCTGACCACCTTCCTAAAAGCCGAGAAAACAGTAGCCTCTGTCCTGCTTTCCTTGCTGAAGCTATTGTTTCTTAACTCTGTTCCTTTGTGCAATTCCTTCTAACTGCTGTGTCATCCAGGTCAGCGGAATGGGTCTGCTTTTTAAATATACTTAGTTCACATCCTGTCACAAACAGCCAGTTAAGTTACCTAAATAGCAACTTCACTTTCAAGCAGTGGAATCGGTTGCCACGGTAACAGATGCTCAAAGCTAGGGCCCTACGATTTTACATTGAATTGTGTTTGCCTCTACTTCCCACAAGCCTCACATTTATGCACTCTGGCCTCCGGAGTCTAAACGCGCAAGTGAAATTCAATTTTGGTAGCCCTTTGTATTACGCTTTTAATTAAAAACTTTATCTGGCCCTCAAAAATGTGACCATTACACATGACACAGTATTTCATATCACCCTTGGTGTTTAACAAGACTTGAAAATATTGAAATAATGGTCAGAGGAACCGAGGAGAGGAGGAAAAAAGCACCAGGCTCTGTTGCCTGTTCTCCAACGGCACTTCAGATAAAATTAAAACGACACGACTCCATTGACTGGTCATTTTGAAACAAAGAACAAAAGCTTAATCACATATCTAGACAGGACAATTAAAGTCAAGACCACAGAAATCTAATTCTCCAAGCACATCCAGGCATAATAACCACTTTTGGAAACGTAGTCTATTCTGAAAAGACTCTGTGTCTGTATAGAATCTGCACTTTTTAATTATGAGACATTTCACATCAAGAGTATGTTGGGGGAGTGGGGGCAGGGACGAATACAACAAGCCCCAGGAGGAGGACTTTCCCTGTCCACAGACTCTGAAACCGGTAGGTTTATACCTTTCTTCTGTAAGGAAGAATAGGACTTTCCCAGAAATTCATGCAAAACTGCTCTCTGAAAAGGAAGGAAGTAAAATGGAGCATGAGCGTGGCGGGACAGGTGAGACCTGTCCAAATGCCAGCTGTGTGATGAGGGTCACATTACTCACTCTCTGAACCTCCGGGCCTCTTGGGGACAAAAATACCTACCTGAAATGGATTTTGTACTTTGTAATCCAATGAGATCCCATATGGAAAACACCCACTTCAGCAAGGTCTTAATAAGGGTTTATTTGTTTTTTGTTCTTTCATCACCATCAAGAATTCCTGTAGAAAAGCCAGGAATTCTCCCTCTCAGGGGCTCTTGCACCATGTCCATTTTCTTGGATGGACCACAGGCACCTCTGTGGCCAAACCTTTCCCAGGACACTAGAAACCACTCGAAGGCAAACGCTCATAGTCCATAATGAAATCTTGACTCACCAGGGAACTAGAATAAATGACCGTAGGATCCCTCAGTTTAAAGAGGATCGGTCCCTTTTTATACTTACGAAATGACAGAATGACTTCTGGGATAGTTTGGATCCTCTGAGAAGCAGACACCAAGATGGATGAAATACACAAAAAATGTACAGGAGAAAACAGCCACAGAGAATGAAGCAAGACCAAAGGAGACAGGCTAGACAGAAGCTCTTAGACTTCCATGCAATCCAATCTAAGGAAAGTCCATCTAGAACTTTAAAGAGTCCTCAGGCTAACGTCCAGCCCTCAGGTAGGGTCCTATGTCCCCAGAAGGGGCTCTTCTCATTCTCCCTGCCATTGTGGGTCACTGGCCAAGAGCAGCCCTTGAGAAGTGTAGCTTCCTTACTGATCAGAGAAGCGAATGTTCATGCCCACCACTGCTTCATAATTACATTTCACATTGTCTCCAGTTGTCACAACCTTAAATTAAAACTTAGACAGTTCAGAAAGGATCACAGAAGCATAAAGCCAATCTGTAAATTAATGAGGTTTGTATATGAACCAAAGCCACAGACAGACAGAGCTTCTATTGGCATTGACTTTGCTCTGCCTAGAGCCCTGGCCACAGCCAGACACATGCATGGCTGAGTTGTCACCTACTCCTGAGGACACTGTCCCCCTACCCCATCCATACCTCTACTGAAAGATGCCTTCCTCCTCTGCCACTTTGAAAGCCACCCTATACACTGAGCCTCCCCCAGAATGTGTCCCCTTGCTGCCATTGTCCTCTTCCTGAACAGTTCGGTTCAAAGTAGTTTGACCCCAAGGGCACAGCACTCATAAGGATTGTTATTAAGACTTACCAATGTGATAAGTAAGTCCCCAATGCTTAGTGACCCACACACGATTCAAATGTATTTTTATATATCTAAAAATGAGCCAGGACCTCTGCTTGGCCCATCTCCAGGCACTTAGGGCCCTTCTCTTCCAGCCATTGGACAGAAGAAAAAGAAAAAGAGTATCAGACTTTTTGGGAAAGGTTATGATGGGCCATCACTTCCACACATATTTGTTGACAAGAACAAGTTGTACGGACACATCAAGCTTCAAAAGGGTCTGAGAAATGCAGCTTGTTTGGGAGCAAAAGTGAACAGATTTGTTAGTACCTGGCGGTCTCTGCTGAGGAGGACCCCTGCTGAGGCCTGGGATCTTGCATTAAATCTGAGTCACTATCTACCCAATGGGAGTTACATGTTTTTTAAAGGTTTCTGAATTTGGCTTCAGAACCTAACCACAAGACTGGGAGCTGCTGGAGGCCCTTAGTAAATGTTTTCAGGTGGAAATTTTCTATGAGGGGAAAAAAACGTGTTTTGAGTTATAAACAACCTATTTATAAGCTGACTTTTGTAAGAAAACTCATCTGTCAATTTAGAGCTAAATATCTATGCGTGTGAGCATAGATGTATATGTTATATTTTGCAAAATCTTGAGATGATGTGAATGTGGACACTATATAAGGTAATTGGTGATAGGTTCCCATCCTCTAAAAAGTTTCAGTTCTTACCAGTGGGTCAGAGCCACGTTAGGAAATAACTGTCCATGGCCACTTGGGATTCTCTGTGTAGTCTATAATACATTGTAGGTTCACTATAGATCAACTTAACATGGTAAGTTGACTCTTTGCTTCTGTGGATTTTGTGACAGTAAAGACTAATGAAAAACATTGCCTTCCATTAACTCTCTAATGAAGCAACACAATGTTTTAGGATAAAATACTGAGACCTCATTTATTGACTTATGGTGAAATTTGGTTTTATATTCTTACACATATACAAACATGCCATTTCAAACATATGCTTGGAGAGAATGCAAAAGACGCTTGCCATCTAATCACTTAGTTGAGGCAACAAACTTTTTAAGCTACCTCAGAGTTCCCTCCTCCTTTCGAAGATGACAAATGGCTTTTTCTGATTCCCTGACAACATGACCCCGCAGCACAGTGTCCATTTTAGGAGGCAGACAGCAGCATGAGCTTAAAAATTAGAGCCAGAAAATTTTTAGGTCTGCTAAGAAGTTGAATAACACATTACTTATTTTTTTTTTTTTTGAGATGGAGCCTCAAGCTATCCCCCTGGGTAGAGTGCCATGGCATCACAGCTCATAGCAACCTCCAACTCCTGGGCTCAAGTGAGCCTCCTGTCTCAGCCTCCCAAGTAGCTGGGACCACAGGCGCCCGCCACAACGCCCGGTCATTTTTTGGTTGCAGCCATCAATGTTGTTTGGCGGGCCCAGGCTGGGGATTCGAACCCGCCGTCTTAGGTGTACGTGGCTGGCGCCTTAGCTGATTGAGCCACAGGCGCTGAGCCACACATTACTTATTTTAAAAAATGCACAAACTACCTTCCAGACATACTTTGCTTTATAAAATATCTCTATAACACTTATAGGCATGTGGATACAAATTATATTATGTTTGGGGGTCTGCATTTATACCCATGGAATCAGACCAGGGGTACCTTAGTGTGTGAGAAAGAGTTTTGATATGGCAGCCTTGACTTCCTACCTCAGCTCTGCATTTACTACTTGTGGGACCTTGAATAAGGCACCTAACTTCTCCGAGCTTTGGTTCCCACCTTTGTAACCCTGATGTTTTTATTTAATGACATAATAAACAATCTAGTATTCCACATGACGTATTTAATGGAGTCTTTTGGAGTCTCCGTTTCTACAACTAGAAAACCGTTTACAAAACTATCTACCCCTGGCTTGGTACCTGTAGCACAGTAGTTACGGTGTCAGCCATATACACTGAGGCTGGTGGGTTCGAACCCAGCCCAGGCCTGCTAAACAACAATGATAACCGCAACACGTTATTCTTAGTAAAGCATCACTAGAATGGAGAATCATGAACCCTATGTGTTCAGTTTTGATATAAGGACAATTAATGACCTAGTACACGGTAGGGGTGGGGGAAGGAGAGAGCAGAAAGGGAGAGAAAGAGGGAGGAGGGTAGGGGGAAGGAAGAGCAGAAAGAGGGAAGGAGAGGGTGGGGTCTCGGTGTGTGACACACCTTTTGGGGACAAGACTCAATTGTAAGAGGGACTTTACCTAACAAATACAATCAGTGTAACCTGGTTTTTTGGTACTCTCAAGGAATCCCCAACAATAAAAAAAAAAATTCCCCCCCCCAAAAAGTAGCCAGTTGTTGTGGTGGGTGCCTTAGTCCCAGCTACTTGGGAGGCTGAAGCAAGAGAATCACTTAAGCTCAAGAGTTTGAGGTTGCCGTGAGCTGTGATGCTGTGGCACTCTATCCAGGGCAACATAGTGAGAGTCTGATTTTTTAAAAAAAAAAAAATCTATCTACCCCCTTTTCATTCCAGGGTTATGTAAGGATCAAAAGAAAAAAATATATAGAAAAGAGTTTTGAAAATTGTGAAGTACAAACATTAAGATGTTTTAAAGAAAAATAATAATGTTCATAATATCTGACACATTTGCATATATACTTAAGTCTAAACTCAAGGGTAGATACATTGAACTTTAAGAGTCAAGTATACTAAGCCATCTAAAAATCATTTTTAAAAAGCTAGGAGTTAATTCCATACAATAGTCAATCTATTAAAGGAGTCTAAATGTTATTGTCACATGGATTATCTTGTACAATGCTTAAGTTGGGGCTTCTAGTGTGCCTGTCAACAGAATAGTGTTCATTGTACCCAACAGGTAAGCTGTTGTTTCTCACCCCCCACCTTTCCTTGTCTTATTTTCCAACGTCCTTTACATGTCCTTGTGCTCATGTGTGCCCATTATTTAGTAAGTACATGTGGTGTCTGTTTTTCATCACTGAGATACTTCATTAAGGATAATAATGGTCTCCAGTTTCATCCAAGTTGCTATAAAAGACATTATTTCATTCCTTTTTATGGCTGAGTAGTACTCTGTGTGTGTGTGTGTGTGTGTGTGTGTGTGTACCACATTTTCTTTATTCCTCATAAATTGATGGACACTTAGGTCAATTCCACATCTTTTCAGTTGTTAATTGGTCTGTGATAAACATCCGAGGACTGATATCTTTTTGATAAAATGACTTCTTTTCCTGGGATAGATATGCATTAGTGAGATTGCTGGATCAAATGAAAAGTCTACATCTATTTTTTTAAGAAACCTCCATTGTATTAACACATTGGGGGTGGACAGGAAGGTATGTACTCCAAAGATAGGAGATTGCTCCTCAATTATCTCATAGATACAAATCTCTGCTCATAGTGCATTCTGGGACTGCTCTCCATTTCCAAATACAGGTAAAAGAGAGCTCTGACCCATCCCAAGTCAAGCCTTCAGCCTACAGAGTTATCCTGGCAGGAGTGTCTGTCCTAGGACAGATGGGTTGATTTCTACTCTATTTCTTTTTGGGCCACTACATCTCAGTAAATGGGCTCTGTTTTAAAAGTACAGAAGTGAACAGGGCTTTAAGTCGCCCTTTTTGTTTGGTCAGGACTGAACTAGGATATTTGGAAACTCTGAGCATGGAGATGGTGGGTGCCTACTGCCATATGTAATTTTTTTCTTTTTTTTTTTTTATTAAGTCATATATACATAGGTCATGAATACATTTATGCCTCTGTGGGAGTCAATGTGTTGATTATTTGTACAAATTGGAGTGCATACATCCTACTAATTAATATCACTTTCCCCTCATTTACTTCATCACAGTGTTAAGACATTTGTGTTCTATACTTGATTGATTTGACTTGTACCCTTACACTATGCTCCATAAGTGTGGTCCCACCATGAACTTTGCCATATGTAATTTAAAACTTGCTTTCCAATGCCGTGAAACTTGATGCATACTTAGGCCCAGCTATTCTGATTAGAAACTTCCTGACATATTACCAAAAAAGCAACTTCTCTACATTTTACTGGATTTTTGTTTGCTTTTCATTTGGGCACAGAGACTGTTTTCTCTTCATTTTACAAACTTAGCCCTCCTATTGGGTATTCTATCTACATACAGATTGGAAAAGACCCCAGGAAAGCTAGAGAAGAACTCTAAATGACCTAACCATTAGGCATCCGTTTCAAATTGGAAAATAAACTAAAATAAAATCTTAAGGCTCTTCTCCAGTGACTGACTGACTGGACACCCTTTTGGCCAAGGGGATCCCTAAAACTGAGTTGTTTAGCCATCCTCCCCATCTTAAAGATGTCCTTGGAAAGACATCTGGAGAACACTTAGAGAACTAAAAATAGACTTGCCATTTGACCCTGCAATTCCTTTATTAGGTATATTCCCAGATGATCAAAAATCGCATTACAACAAAGACATTTGTATCAGAATGTTTATTGCAGCCCAATTCATAATTGCCAGGTCATGGAAGAAGCCCAAGTGCCCATCCATCCACGAATAGATCAACAAACTGTGGTATATGTACACCATGGAATACTATGCAGCCATTAAGAAGGATGGAGACTTTACGTCCTTCATGTTCACATGGATGGAGCTGGAAAATGTTCTTCTTAGAAAAGTATCACAAGAATGGAAGAAAAAGTATCCAATGTACACACCCCTATTATGAAACTAATTTATACCTTTTATATGAAAGCTAGAACCTAATAACAGCCTAAGAATATGAGGAGGGGGGAGGGGGGGGAATGGGTGGAAGGAGGGGGATTAGAGGGATCACTTCTGAGGTTTATCTTACAAGGGTACAAGTGAATCTTTCTAAGAGTAGAATGTGAACGTTTTAAAATAATAACTAAGAAAATGACATGAAGGCTATGTTAACCAGTTTGATGGAAGTGTTTC
>CAUYQV010045882.1:0-14334 GCA_963574575.1 Galagoides demidoff
GAATAATTTCTATTGTTTTAAATTTGCTGAGGTTAGACTTGTGACCTAAGATGAGATCAATTTTGAAGTATGTTCCATGGGCTGATGAGAAGAATGCCTATTCAATTTTGTTAGGATGAAATGTTCTGTAGATGTCTGTTAAATCCAAATGTTGAATGGTTATGTTTAAATCTAAAATTTCTTTGCTTAGCTTTTTATTGAAGGATCTGTCCAACACTGCCCAAGAAGTGTTGACATCTCCAGCGATTATGATGCTGGTGGAAATCAAGTTGCTCATGTCTGTTAGAGTCTCTCTTATAAATTGAGATGCATTCTCCTTGGGTGCATAAATATTAGTAATTGAAATCTCGTCATATTGAGTATTACCTTAACACATATGAAGTAACAATCCTTATCTTTCCTTACTTTTGTTGGTTTGAAGCCTATTGTATCTGTGAATAAAATTGCAACACTTGCTGTTTTCTGATTTCCATTTGCCTGAAATATAGATGACTATCCCTTCACCCTGAGTCTATATTTATCTTTTAAGGTAAGATGATATTCTTCTTTGGAGCAGATGTCTGGCATGAGTTTTTGTATGTAGTCAGCCAACCTGTGCCTCTTTGGAGGACAATTTAAGCCATTTACATTAATTGAGAATATTAATAAGCCTGGTAGAATTTTGGGTATCGAGTTTTTTGAAAGTCCAGTGGACATTTTTAATCCTTCGCCACTATGGAAGTTGGATTTGAACAGAAGTTCCTGAGTGAGTTTACTTTTGTGGTAGAGGATTGCGCTGGTCATTATGGAGGATATGTCTGAGAGTATCCTGGGTAGGTCTGAGAATATTCTGGAGAGCTAGTTATGGTAAATTTCTTCAACGTGTGAATGTCATTAAAGTATTTAATTTCTCCATCATAAATGAAACTCGTTTTAGCTGGATACAGAATCCTGGATTGAAAGTTATTTTGTTTTAGGAGATTAAAAGTCGATGACCACCTTCTTATAGCTGGAAAGGTTTCAGCAGAGAGGTCTGCAGTCATTCAAATATTCTCTCCCTTGTAGGTTATGGTTTTCTTATATCTACCTGCTTTTAGAATTTTCTCCTTCATATTAACTTTAGTGAAGTTAATTATGCTGTGCCTAGGAGATGTCTTATTTGGGTTGAGTCATGCTGGGTTTCTGAAACTGTCTGCTATCTGAATTTCAGAATCTCTTGGCATGTCTGGAAAGTTCTCCTTTATAATCTCATAAAAAAGAGCCTCTGTGCCTTGCAAAGCCACTTTGTCACCTTCAGGAATTCATATAAGGCTAATATTAGTTTTCTTCAAATTATCCCAGAGCTTTCTGAGAGAATGATCTGTTGTTGCTTTCCATTTCTCTTCCTCTTTCAGTGCTTGGGAGCCTTCAAACTGTTTGTTTTCAATGTCAGAAATCCTTTCTTCTGCTTGCTCCATTCTGTTACTGAGGGATTCTACTGCATTTCTCAGATCTTTGAGGGCTGCAAATTCTCTGTATCATTCCTTGGGGGAGTTCATCTACTCTGGTTATACATGTTACCAGAATTTTTCCCCTGATTCCGCCCCATGATCATTCTACACTGTTTGGCTAGATGAGCAGATAAGGTGAAGTTGGGTTGGGGGCTCTTGGAGTAGTGATTAACTAGCCTTTTACCCAAGAGCTGTGACTGTTGTTTGTACCTTTTCCCCTAGAGCTTTGCCAAGGACTTGTACAGTGCTACGGTCTGAGACACTAGGGACTCACTTGGTGTGGTGGGGCTAAATGGCTGTCTTCTTTTTAGCTGGTCTCTGTCCTACCCTAGTGAATTAGTTACTCTGGGTTGAAGCTATGGAGACATACCAGCAGTTAAGTCACTCCACCACCACCACCCTCCATGGGCAACTACTGAGAAAGGAAAATCAAACCTTCCACGTACCCAGGGTACCACTTTGGATAGTCCTCGGGTGATTGGTCCAGTCTGAGAGGTCCAAGTCAGTTGTCCCAGTCAGCACCCGGTCTCAAGTGAAGGAGTTCAAAATGTCCCTGGAAACTAGATTGTAGGGGTCTGCTGGGAGCTCGAGTATAACTCATTCTGGTGCTCCCTGGAGTCAGAAGGACCCCCCCAGCAAATGAATTAGTCTGGGAAGGTCGATGCCTCCTTCCCCACCTTGTACCTCTGTCACACCCAGTCACTGGTAACCCCACAGGGCTGTGACCCAGTTCCCTCCAAAATGAGCAGATGCTCCCAGGATTTGAGCCTGCCTGAGTCACAGAGAGATCTTATGTCTTCTTGGCCAGGCTTCCGCACTCTGCCACCATCCAGCAGGGGAAACTGAGGCCTGACAACCTCAGGTGGTTAATGGAAGCTGGGGTGGTTCACTCAGTTCCAGCCCTGCTCCTGATTGATGTTACTGACATATATTTGTGCAGAATTTGTGATGCTGTCCTGGCTATATTCTCCTGCAGAGCAGGTGCTGTTTGAGTTCATAGAAACTGCAGCTCAGCCCTGGTCTGTGCCACCACTGCCCAGAGCTGGTGTTTTTGTTTCCCCTGCAGTCTATGTTGGGGTGGGTCTTGTTAGAGATTACACTCAGCTTTCGGTTTTCTGCCTGCCTTTGTCTCAGCTATGATTCCCTGAGGGCCGGGAGTTTCTTAGGCTCACTAAGCAGTCCTAGCTCAGCCCCACCTTGGGAGTATGCCATCTCTGCTCAGGCATCTTCAGTTCTCTGTCCTGCCACCCTCCACCCAGGCTGGTACCACCTCAGGCATACCCATTGCTCACGGGGTCTGCATTACCATCCTACATATATTCCACCAGTGTCTGCCACCAGAGAAGATGCCTGGCTTTCTCTGGTTGCCCAGAGAGATAGGGAGTATCCTTCCAAAATATCCCCAGGGGTATAAGCCATATTGTTCCCACTGTTGCTGCTCTGTGCCTGGGGGGTACCACCTCTCTCTTCCTTATGGTTCCTTTGGTCCGCCATTTTTTCCTTACCCCTGTGCCACAGAATCAGCACAGACCTGCAACAGCCTATGCCTTGTCCATACCTCTCAAGAAAATGCCCAATAATCTGGACTCCATGGGTGATAGGCTTCCAGACATCAGGTGAAAGTAGAAGGGAGGGCTGGGAGTTCAGAATTGCAGGTAGAGAATATGTACAGTTTTATATATGCCTGGCAGGAGAGTGCCATGGCCCCCTAGTAGGGGAAGGAGATCCAGTTTTTAGATTGTCTCTCCCATGGGATAAAATGGGAGCACATTTAAACTCTGCTCACTTATTAGTAGAAAGTATACTGTGAGCTGTTCTCAAGGGGGAGGAGATGCCTGTCCACTTGGCGATGGATTTTGTACCTTTTGTTTGTATCTTTGGGGTCGCAGCTCACCTCAGCAGGGTTGATGTACTTTCTTCAACCTTCTCTCTTGGCTCAGCTCCAAACCATCAGCTTACTTGCAAAACTTCTGTCCTTTAACTCTCCTTCTGGACAGGAGCCTCTGTGGAAAGCTGGCTCCAGTTGGCCATCTCGCCTCTGCCTTCTATACATTTTTTTTTTTAAGTCAAAATAATTAGGCATAAAATTAACAAGAAAATCAATACATGGAAAACGTTCCAACTTCCTGAAAGGTGTAAAAGTATACTTAATAATAATAATAAAAGTGTACTTTTTTTAGGAGTCCATAAAGTTTGTGTGCAATTATACACGAAAGGATATGTATTTACTCTTTTATTTTGACTTTTTAAAATCAATGATTATATCATTAAATAATTTCCCTCAAGATAGGGTCTTGCCCTGTCCCCAGGCTGGAATATAGTGGCACAATCATCATAAATTTCCCTCTTGATTAAGGTTAATTTGTCTCCCATATGCTTTAGTATGAAGCATTTTTGTTCAGATCTATTTCACGTGTTTCATTATGATTTCTTCTTTGCCCATCACTTAGAGATTTTTTTAAATTTCTAAAATATTTTTATCTAATTTCATTTTGCTATATTTAGAATATAGCAGCTATAATTTTTACTTTTTGGTATTCAATAATTAATTTTATATTTATCAAATACCTATTTTCTTCAGACATTGTTTTAGGTTCTAATGATATCATAACAAGTCACCTACTCCTTTGTCTTTATGGTACTAACATTCTATTGTGAAAGAATTTTCTTTTTTTAAAAAAAATACATGTATCATTTGTGGCTTGGGAGATGTTTCTGTTTTAGTGTGGTCAGATATGATTGCAGATTGGTCTTGTTTTTATCTTGATCCCTCATAGTCACAGAGTGTCCTTATCTAATGTCTCCTGAATGTCAAGGATACTTTTCTCTTTTTTAATTCTCTGAAATGATTCTAAGGTTGTATTTCCTGTATGATAATCTTGTATAATTATCTCAACAAGTTATAATATTTTGAGGTTTACTATTTCATATTTTATGATTTACTAGGGCTATTGCTAGTAATGTTTTATAAACAAAGCAATTTTTAACTGAGATATTTGCTTTGAAAAATATAGTATTTGAAAATAATATTTTATTACATCTTAGGCTCAAATTTAGAAAGATTATATTATTCATTTTCTTGCTTGCAATATTTTCCAAACTTTTTAAACCAACAAATGTCCTTTTCCATCATCTCATACACTGAATAGACATTGGTTTTAGTGTTCATGATTTTCTCTGGTATGTGAAGGAATTCTATTGAATTCTATATTTAGAATATATCTATGTATAAAATTTATATAAATTTTATTTTAAAATACCCAAAAATATTTAATTTTGACATTAATTTAGCAAGTCATATTGCCATTTTCTTTCTTTCTTTCTTTCTTTCTTTATTTATTTATTTTTTGAGATGGAGCCTCAAGCTATCCCCCTGGGTAGAGTGCCATGGCATCACAGCTCATAGCAACCTCCCAACTCCTGGGCTCAAGCGAGTCTCCTGCCTCTGCCTCCCAAGTAGCTGGGACCACAGGTGCCCGACACAATGCCCGGCCATTTTTTGGTTGCAGCCATCATTGTTTGGCAGGCCCGGGCTGGGGATTTGAACCCACCACCTTAGGTGTACGTGGCTGGCGCCTTAGCCGATAGCAGATTTTTTAATGCTGTAGGCTCCTGAGAGTGACATGCTGTTCTTGTTACTCACCCCCTTGAAGCCGGGCCTTCTCCGCCTGCTCATAGATCCCGAAGAGGAAGCGGAAGCTGAAGTCTTTTAGCCGGCTCAGACGCTTCATGGTTTGGGGTGAGGCCCAGGGCGGCAGGAGCAGCCCATGTGTTTGCTGTGTATCGCAGCAGGCAGGTTAGCTCCCTGGACCTAGGCCAGAGCCTCTCCCGGGGTAGCTCTCTTCCCCAGTGGGAAGGTGCCTGTGTGTGTGACGGAGGGAGAGGAGAGGAAAGGAAAGGTGAGGAAAAGGGGCTGGGAAAGTAGCATGGCAGACAGCACTGAGGCTGCAGGGCACAGGGAAGAAAGCTCAGGCAGGAGAAGTGAGACTCAGCAGAAAGGAGTCTGACACCATGAGAGCTCTGGGTGGAGAGAAGTAGGGACTGCTGACAATTGGTAAACCATTTCCCACTCTGAGGTTCTTTTTCACTTATTAGGGAAGTTCCTATGTTTCACAAGCAGCAGCTTGCCTGGACCTCCCCAGTGGGAATGATGGTGTCCAGGCACTGTGTTCTGCTGTCCTGGTGACCTGGGCCTGCTGAGGGTGGAGAGAAGAAAGCACAGCGGACACCCTAGTGGGCTTACCTCACAGAAGAGTGTGTCATAGACGTTCCAGACAGTCTCCAGCGTCAGGTCTGTGAGCCCTGTCTCATTAGCCACCATGTCTAGAAATTGCTATGAAAAATGGATCAGAGGATCAGTCCTGCCCTGGGGGAAGGGCATTCTGATGACCCCGACCTCAGCTCTCACTCACTGCATTCTGAGTGCTCTCGTTCTGATACTCTGGTGTCTGCCGGGTCTCATTCTGCAGTTGCTCATAGCGGGGACATGGGCCCAACGGGAACTTCAGCAGCTGCAGACGGAAGCAGGGAAAGAAGCAGAGAAAAGGTGGTATCTGCAAGTTGAAAGCCAAAGCTCTCCCCTTACCACTTCCAGGGAAGGGCTGGCCAGTCTCACCCTGTCCTCAGCGATGGGCACAGTGTGCACAGGAATAGGCTGCCATGAGATGTTTGGGTTGAAGCGCTGCATCCCGTTGGGAGGAAAGAGTCCAGCCAGGTTGGCCTCAGCACTCATCAGAGTACGGTCAAAGTCTGTGCTTCGCACATAAACCTGCAGAGATGGCAACACAAGTCTTACTTATTTGTGCATGTTTGGGGAGGTGCTTTCTTTGGCCCCTCATTGAAGCCCAGGGGGAGAAGCTGTTCTAAATGGTTACTTAGCAAACTGTAAACCCACCATGCATCTGGCCCTCCCAATCTCTTTGGCCTTCTTGGTCTCTCAAAGGCCCCAACACTCCACTGGGGTTGTCACTATTCCAAACTGCCATGGGAATGGCACTAGCTCACATGCCCCTTCCTCTCAGCCAAAGTGTGTAGTCAGCAAGGCTTTCTGGTCTGTCTGCCAGATTTTATAACAAAGACTGTCTCCCTATTTCGACCAAGGTTCTTGAGAGCAGACACTGCCCCCAGTCACTCCCCAGCCCCCCTTTCAAATTGGCTTAGGACTACGGAGAAAACATAAAGAACAGAGATAGTCACTTGTGAAAGGGAGGAGGAAAGTGGAGAAGGACAAGTTCACAACAGAGATGGGCCTCAAGGGGACAATAACATCTAGGGACTCTTGAGACATTTGTGGGTGAGAGTAGTAACCAGGGCTCGGCGCCTGTGGCTCAAATGGCTAAGGTGCCAGCCACATACACCTAAGGTAGCGAGTTCGAATCCAGCCCAGGCCTGCCAAAAAACAACAATGATGGCTGCAACCAAAAATAAAACAGCCAGGCGTTGTGGCAGGCGCCTGTGATCCCAGCTACTTGGGAGGTGGAGGCAGGAGACTTGCTTCAGCCCAGGAGTTAGAGGTTGCTGTGAGCTGTGATGCCAGGGCACTCTACCCAGGGCAACAGCTTGCGGCTCTGTCTCAAAAAAAAAAAAAAGAGAGTAGTAACCAGAGGAATAGCTATCCCCATCCCTGGGGTGTGGAGGACTTCAAGGAGCCAGTACACTTGCCAGTCTTCCCTGATATCAGTGCCCTATTTACATATGTATTCCTCGCTACCCTTTATCTGGGCCTTGTTTCATCTGACATCCTCACTACATTCTAAGCTCTGTGATGAAAGCGATCACTTCTGGGTGGTGCAAAGTGTGCAAAGTGCTAGCACAGTGTTTGGCCCTTAATAGGTACTCAGTAAATGTCTCAAATGGAAAGCCTGTTATTTCAAAAAGTCAGAAACCACTTCCTTAAGTCTGAGTTTGGATGTTTGATCAGTTTTGCCTCTTCCCGGCCAAGCAAAGGCAACTCAGCCTCCAGGCTGTGTTCCAGACAGCTCTTAAATGTCTTGTCCTGTAGGTTTAACCAGAAATGCAGGAGGGAGGCCAAAGGCCCCAGCCCCACCCTTAGGCTCCCTGAAGACATAAGATGAGGACAGCACACCCATTCTTATTATCTCTTAAGCTGCCAGCCTTACCTCTTGCCGGTGGTAAGAGGTGTTTAGAAAGCCACGGTAGCGCTGTCGCAGAGCCTGGCCCAGCTCCCAGTGCTGTAGCATCCCCTCCTGTGGGCACACCCAAGGGTTAAGAAGGTATGGAGATAAGAGATGACTCACATGCCCCATGGGTTTAGGCACTGTTGCTTTCCAGGTTTATCTGTGGCTGGTGTAGGAGTGGGTTAATCTGATCCTAGAAGTCACTCTTTTATTAAGTGGCCAGTTGTGCCTGGCACAGAGTAAGGTTATGAAATCTGGTCAAAGTCAGCACCCATGTGGGAAATGGCAGTTTAGTGGAATCCCAAGTTCTCTAGCCTGCTCTAGAGGGCACCTATTTTACAGCTCACATGGAGGGAAGGCTGGCTTCTGACCCACCTTGGTTAGCTGACCAAACCCCTGGGGCCAGTCTTCTTCCTGATAGGGATCTTTCGGATATGTCTTCACTGGTGAACGGTCTCCATGTCGATACAGCTGAGGAAAGAAAATGGTTTGTCTATACCTCAGAAGGGTCTCCTTGAGGAAGACAAAGCGCCTACCTTTGTCCCATGTTAGGGAAGGAAGCCTTCACTGCAAAAGACCCCAGTTCAGGAGTCAGTAGCTACTTCCAAGCTCCTGAGATTCTAATTTGGCTAAGCAATGCCACTGGAGACCAAAGGTACAGGAAGGAAGGGAAAAGAGACGTGAAAGCAATGTATGCGATGGAGAATATCGGGAGAAAAAGATCACCCAACGCTTCTTTAAGGATGAGTCTCAACCATTCAACTTCCCTGTCCCAGGGCAGACTCGCTCCAACTTATCCCTTAATATAGAAGACTTACTTGGACACTGTACTCCTCCCAAAAATCCAGGGTTCCAGATCAATAGTGAACCTAACCCCCAACTCCAAGGCCAGTCGTCCGCTCCTCTGCTAGCTCCTCCTCGAGACCTTGGACATCCACCAGCAGGCCTTTTCACTTCTAGCTCCAGCCAACTCTTTGGTGACCCCGTCTCTCCTTACCAAGGTTACGAAGCGCAGACTCCCGGCCTGGGTGGGTGGCATCACCATCAGGTTCACGCCAAGAAGCAGCTGGAGAAGGGCGGCCCGGCTGCAGACTGACCGTCTGCCCGCCATCGCCGTTGTCTATGCAGCAAAAGGGGTGGAACCCGTTCGGTGCTGCCTGCCGCAGCCACCCGGACGCAGCCATAAAGACACACACCGGAAATGATCTCGCCGCCATCTTGCTTAGGGATGGGCAAGGGTTGTAAAAGAAAACGCTAACTGCGAGAGAATTCACGTAGAAGGTTCAGGATCTGGCTGCGGGAGAGGAGCATGGGAATATAGCGCGACTTCGCGCAGCAGACAGGGCTTGACGACCTCAACATGGTAAAGAGGGCCATGAGTTCGGGATTGCGTCGGCCCGGGAAGACCCTGTACCAAGGTGGCGCTTGCACTGGGCAGGACCATAGCGGGGAGAGCGAGCGCCGCCTCGGGCTGGGGTGCTGCCAGGCGCGACCAAGCCAAGGTGGATGCACAATACCGGCGAGGAATGGGAAATAGGGCGCCCCTCTCCACGACCCTGCCTTTGGGTGGAGTTTGAACCCTGGCCCTGTTCCTCTTCCCTGAGATAGGTCTTGTTTGGGGGTGCAGGGCACAGAGTGTAAACAGCCCTTTGGACTCCCTGTGTCCTTGAGGTTGCTTCCAGTCTAGCCTAATTTTCATGCACCGAACCTCCCCTTCCAGTCCTTTCCCTGTTCTCCCTCCGGTCCACTTCCAAGGTTTAGTTAATTAGAGTCATACCTCTTCCCAAAGGAGTTGGGTTGCACAAGATGTTCAGACTTTCCAAACCCATTGAATCCGCAGGGAAGGAGTTTCAGACCCGATGGGGGAGATATTCTGGGCAACGGGGCTGTCCTATTATGAAGTGGGAGTAAGTAGAGTTTCCGCAGAATCAGAAGCCCCTTTGGCATTAGCTGTTAGGATTTAGATGCAGCCAGTTTGGCTTCAGGACTTTGTGACTCTGAGCTTGGAGTTACACACAGTTGCACAAGGTTAGATCATAGGCTCTGTGGATGTTTTGATTCATATCTGCCCACTAGAAGCAAAACATCTCAGATCTTGGGGAAACAGAATTGTCCACTACCCACTACTGTATCTTGATTTTGCCCTAGGACTCCAGATTTATTAATTATAAGTAACTCAGGGCTCGGCGCCTGTGGCTCAAGTGGTTAAGGCGCCAGCCCGATACACCTAAGGTGGCAGGTTCAAATCCAGCCTGGGCCCGTCAAACAACAATGATGGCCGCAACCAAAAAATAGCTGAGCATTGTGGCAGGCGCCTGTAGTCCCAGCTACTTGGGAGGCTGAGGCAAGAGACTTGCTTGAGCCCAGGAGTTGAGGTTGCTGTGAGCTCTGATGCCATGGCACTCTACCCAGGGGGAGAGCTTGAGGCTCTGTCTCAAAAAAAAAAAAAAAATTATAAGTAACTCAGGATCTAAACTTTGCTTCCAGAGTGGTCATGGAAAAGAGCAAGTAGAATAAGAACTGAAGGCTGGGTAACCAAATAGTTAAAATAATTCTTTTTTTTTTTTTTTTAAGAGATGGGGATCTAGGCACGGCACCTGTAGCTCAACGGCTAGGGCACCAGCCACATACACTGGAGCTGGCAGGTTTGAATCCAGCCAGGGCCTGCCAAACAACAGTGACAACTGCAACCAAAAATAGCTGGGTGTTGTGGTGAGTGCCTGTAGTCCCAGCTACTTGGGAGGCTGAGGTAAGAGAATCACTTGAGCCCAAGAATTGGAGGTTGCTGTGAGCTGTGACGCTATAGTACACAATAGCCACATAATGAGACTCTGTCTCAAATAAAGAGAGAGAGAGGGAGATGGGGATCTTGCTCTGTTGTTCAGCCTGAAGTGCAGTGGTACGATTATAGCCCACTATAGCCTCAAACCCCTGGGCTCAAGTGTTCCTCCAATCTTAGATTAGATCACTACTATTACAGGCATGAACCACAGTGTGCAGCAGCATTCTTAACCTTGGTCACAAGCCCCTTTATGAATCAGATGAAAATACTGCCCTTTGGAAAGATGTCTACAGACACAGGTATAATCCCAAGAGGTTCACAAAAACCATTTATAAGTCTCATAAATCAGCATCTCTGAATCCCTGATCTAACTTAGTCCTCTTACTTACAGATTCGAAAACTAGGGGTGGCGCCTGTGCTCAGTGAGTAGGGCGCCAGCCCTATATACCGAGGGTGGGGGGTTTAAACCCCACCTTGACCAAAAACTACAACAAAAAAATAGTTTGTGTTGTGGCAGGCGCCTGCAGTCCCAGCTACTTGGGAGGCTGAGCCGAGTGAATCACCTAAGCCTAAGAGCTGAAGGTTGCTGTGAGCTATGATACTACAGCACTCTACCGAGGGCAGTAAAGTGAGACTCTGTCCCTTTTTTTTTTTGAGATGGAGCCTCAAGCTATCCCCCTGGGTAGAGTGCCATGGCATCACAGATCGTAGCAACCTCCAATTCCTGGGCTCAAGCGAGTCTCCTGCCTCGGCCTCCCAAGTAGCTGGGACCACAGGCGCCCCCCCACAACACCCGGCCATTTTTTGGTTGCAGCCATCATTGTTGTTTGGCAGGCCAGGGCTGGGGATTCGAACCCGCTACCTTAGGTGTACGTGGCTGGCGCCTTAGCCGATTGAGCCACAGGCGCAGAGCCGAGACTCTATCTCTTAAAAAAAAAAAAAAGAAAGAAAGAAAATTACAAAACTCCCAGAGAGAGGAAGTGACTTGACCAAGTTCACACAGTTCAGGAGAATGGATTAAAACCCAAGTTTTGTGCTTCCAGGTTAAATAATATTTATAATGGGCTGGTTCTTGCAGGCTACTTAAACTGCATTACTAAATTATAGTTGGTGGACGCAGGATACCTTTAAGAAAGAAATTTCCATCAGAGGAATCCTTTTCACATGAGTAGGAGTGAATGGGGCATGGCTAGTTGGCAAAATACTATGTATTAGTGGGGTTTTTTTATTTTTTTATTTTTTTGAGACAGAGTCTCATTTTATTGCCCTCAGTAGAGTGCTGTGACATCACAGCTCACAGCAACCTCCAGCTCTTAGGCTTAGGCAATTCTCTTGTCTCAGCCTCCCCAGTAGCTGGGACTACAGGTGCCCACCACAATGCCCAGCTATTTTTTTTGTTGCAGTTTGGCTAGGGCTGGGTTAGAACCCACCACCTTTGGTATATAGGGCTGACACCCTACCCACTGAGCCACAGGCACCACCCATATTAGTGGTTATTTATTTATTTTTTGTGACAGTCTTACTTTGTCACCCTTGTTAGAGTACCATGGTGTCATAGCTCACAGCAACCTCAAACTCCTGGGCTCAAGTGATTCTCTTGCCTCAGCCTCCCAAGTAACTGGGACTATAGGCACCAGCTACAGCCCCTGGCTATTTTTTTTTTTTTTTGAGTCAGAGTCTTACCATGTCACCTTCAGTAGGGTGCTATGGCATCACAGCTCACAGCAACCTCAAACTCTTGGGCTTAATTGATTCCCTTGCCTCAGCTTCTTTTTTTTTTTTGAGACAAGCATCTCAACTAGTTGGCCACAGTAGAGCACAATGGCATCACAGTTTACAGCAACCTCAAACTCTTTGGCCCAAGTGATTCTCTTACCTCAGCCTCCCAAGTAACTGGGACTACAGGCGTCCACCACAATGTCCAGGTATTTTTTGGTTGTAGATGTCATTGTTGTTTGGCAGACCCAGGCTGGGTTCGAACTCACCAGCCCCCGTGTATGTGGCCAGCGCCCTAGCTGCTGGGCTACATGTGCTGAGCCAGTTTGGTTGTTTGTTTTTTCAAGAGATGGTCTCACTCTGGCTTAGGCTGGTCTTGAACCCATGAGCTCAGACAGTCCTCCCTCCTCAGCCTCCCAGAGTGCTAGGATTACAGGCGTGAGCTACTGCCCCCCGGCCTGTTTTTGTTTTTAGTGTTTTATTTTAATGTGTCACCTACTCTCCTTACAAAGTAGCCAGACAATTATGCTTTCAGATTGGAAATCTTTCACTCACCCAATTTTAGCAAGTAGGACAAAAATCCTTCAAATTCATTTTTTGCTTTTCTTCCCACTTGTTCAAGTATATCTGTATCTTTTTTTTGGCCAGGGCTGGGTTTGAACCTACCACCTCTGGCATATCGAGTTGGTGCCCTACTCGCTTGAGCCACAGGCTCCCCCTTTATGTCGGTATCTTTTGTGCCTGCAAGTATCCCATATAGGAGGGGATACTATTTTAATTAGTATTTTATTTTATTGGGCAATGCCTGTAGCTCAAAGGAGTAGGGCACTGGCCCCATATACCAGAGGTAGCGGGTTCAAACCCAGCCCTGGCCAAAAACTGCAAAAAAAAAAAAAAAAATTATTTCATTTTTTTTTATTTTTTATTTTATTTTATTTTTTTGAGACAGAGCCTCAGGCTGTCCCCCTGGGTAGAGTGCTGTGGAATGCAGTGGTGTTATTATACCGTATTGCAACTTCAAACTCCTGAGCTCAAGTTATCCTCTTGCCTTAGCCTCCCAAGTAGCTGGGACTGTAGTTGTCTGTCACAACACCCAGCTAATTGTTTTATTTTTCATAGAGACAAGGTCTCACTATTGCCCAGACTGGTCTCAAATTTGTGACCTCAAGTGATCCTCTTGCCTGAGCCTCCCAAAGTGCTGGGATTACAGGCTTATTATTTCAATTTTTATAGTAAGAAGCAAATCTAGAAAAGGAGGAGATTACACACCATGAGTAGAGCTCAGTTCTAGTTTTTTGACCCTCTCCTTCCCAGCTTCTGCATATTTTCTACCAGAAGATTCTGTAGTTCTCACACCTTAGTTCCTACCTACTTTGATGCCAAAAAAATAAAAATAAAAAGTCATATGGATAGATAGATGGACACATGGGCCTACCCCAGACCAAATAATTCAGAATCTCTTAAGGTTAGGCCAGTTTGGGAGCCACCACTCTGTCCTGTGTTAGCAGAACAAACCTAAATCCTGAACTAACCATTTTTTCCCATTTAAGGAGGCAGCTTCGTGAAATGAAATGAGGTGTTTTTTGTGTGATTTTTTCCTTCTTTCTTTTTTTTTCTTTTAGTTAGAGCTTTTGAATCAGCTCTACCTATATTCAAATTTGACATTTGCTCCTTGCTAATAACTATCTCCTATGGCTTATTGTGAGGATAAATAATACAAGTAAAGATAAATGTATGTAGTAGAGCCTAAACAAATGTTCTTTTCTTCTCTCTTTTTTTTTTTTGAGACAGCCTCAAGCTATCTCCCTGGGTAGAGTGCCATGGCATCACAGCTCATAGCAACCTCCAACTCCTGGGCTCAAGCGAGTCTCCTGCCTCTGCCTCCCAAGCAGCTGGGACCACAGGCGCCCGCCACAACGCCGGGCAATTTTTTGGTTGCAGCCATCATTGTTGTTTGGCAGGCCTGGGCTGGGGATTTGAACCCGCCACCTTAGGTGTACGTGGCTGGCGCCTTAGCCGATTGAGCCACAGGCACCGAGCCTTCTTCTCTCTTTCTGTCTTCTATATTATGTTAGAACTCCTAAGTCTTAGAAGCAGGAATTCCAGGATTGTTCCCTATCTGTGATTTGGAGGTTGGGTGGAAGTTACTTGAGTAGGTACGCAGTGGTCTGCAAGATGATCCTCACACTTTCCACCCTTCCAGAATGATAAAGGAGGGAATAAGAAACAG